>VZTO01026073.1:1772-15293 GCA_013400615.1 Syrrhaptes paradoxus
TTAAAAGGTAAAGGAATTAAACGAAAGAGAAGATCTTGCTCAGTCTCTGTGCTCCTCCATGAAGCTACAGATTTGTTTTGTAGGTATAACATAGTGAGAGTTCAACTAGAGATAGGGCTGTGTATTTGTAAATCTGTATGAGTGAAAACTTTGGAGTTTCTTGCCAAATCCT
Organism: Syrrhaptes paradoxus; assembly: GCA_013400615.1. NCBI lineage: Eukaryota > Metazoa > Chordata > Aves > Pterocliformes > Pteroclidae > Syrrhaptes > Syrrhaptes paradoxus. Next base: position 1,945 of record VZTO01026073.1, read on the forward strand.
AACAGCCTATTGTGTAACCTGCAGGGGAAACAGGGTCGAAAGCTGATGGTTTTATGCATCTGGATAAGCTGACATAAGATTTGTGACAGGAACCTCCCTGACCGTGGATGACTTAATTTTCAAGTTTCAAAGCCCAGGCAAGCTGCAACTGATAAACAGAATAGTTGCAGAAATTACGTTAATACATTTCTCCCTTGTATCATCTTAAAAAGACAAACTATTTTAGCTGAAATGAGTAAAGAAAATCAGATGTAGAAAACTTCATTCTCTGTAGCAAAAAGTTGACCTTGATAAGCATCTAGAAACAACATCTTAAACTTGAAAATTAAAACAATGTGAACACCATATATTTTTAGGTCTTTCAGTTACTTACTATTGTCCATTGATAACTGACAAAAGCCTTGAAAATTTCTCTCTTATATTGTTTAAAAGATGTAGCCAAATTTGAAGATCCTGAAAACAGATTTATTGTAAAGGAGATCATCAAAGAAATTGGGGAACCTCGGAATTATGGTTTGACAGATGAAGAAAAACAGAATTTGGAACGCAAAGCAGCTGAGGAACACCTTGTCAGAGAAGCTCAAGAAAAAGCTGAACGAGAGCGTCAAGAAGCTGAGGAAAGGACTGAAAGGATGGCAAATTGGGAAGAGTGGGTAGGTTAATACATATTTTTTGGAAACCATTATTATTTATGTATTTTAGATGGCTTCTAGCAATCTGTTATGTAAATACATTCGGAAAGTGTGGCAAATTCTCTACTTCCTTATATCATACTTTAGATCTGGTACATTTTGAGGCCCAGCCTAAAGAATATAGCTTTTTTTTGATCACAGACATAGCATTATTTTTTTTGCATGTTGGTATCAACATGTCTTTAAAATATTTTTATGATACTCTTGCTTTGCTGTATCTACTATAATCCATGGTGTTTTCCCATAACCAGTCTTCTAGGACTTTCACATTTTGCTCACTTTACTTTCTAAGCAGATGACCAAGTCTTAATTATCATGCCTTGCAAACTGTATTTTAACTCAACATTGATCAATATTCCAGTCTGCATTGCAGAAGGATTTCTGAGCCTGCAAGAGAAACACCTTTGAGAGTCCTCAGTTCAGTGAGGACTACCTGATGCAGTCTGAAGAATGCTTTTTGTTTTCCAATACTTTAATCAGTACTTGGTATTTAGGCTACCTGACCTCACAGAATTTGCACATGATGCTTCTTCCTTATTTACTTTGCCAGGCCTGAGGACATTTTAGGTAAATACCCTGAAATACATACTATAGGAATGTTCTTGTTCACACCCAAAGTCAGGTTGTTTCACCAAAGGCAGTTCTATTGTCTCCTTTTAAGAGCTATTTAAAAACAAACTGACCATTCCACAGAGAAATCCTTTTCTTTCATTTTAATGCCCATACACTTCTAGGGGGAAATAAGACCCTGAAATTACTCACTTTTAAAGAAGCATTCACATTGCTCTGATGTTGGCTTGTAAATAAGTTTTTTTTATCTCTACACTTATTTTCAGCTTCATTCAACATTAACTAGCATGTTGTAATGTCTGTAAACTTGTCTGAAAGATTAGTAAGCATAGTTAACACATTTTTATCTGTATTCAATCCAAAGCCATCTAACTTTCAAGAAAGCAAACTGTGCATTATTCAAAGCTAAAGTAGGTGTTTAAATAAAATGTGTGCTTAAGTTTATCCTTTGAAATAGGCAGATGCTCAGGAAATCTAAGCAAGTATTCATTTACTCTTGAGACTGTAGATTAGGTGCTGTCTCTGAGTAAAGTTACCAAAGACTCCTTGCAGGATTTATTCAATAGCATTCCTGGCCTGAGTGAGTAAGGTAAATGTCCTTTCCAGTTATCGGTATACCGTTTTTGTCTGAGCATTGATTTTGTGTTATGCCTTGAGTATAGGAAAGCAGTCTTCAGAGTATCATCTGCTTGCTGTGTCTATATATGACTCAGGCTACTGATGAATAAAATGAGAGAAGAGAGGACAATAAAAATGTTTCTGAGTAATCTTCTGGCTAAAAGTATTGCAAGTATGCGTGCTATTAAGTGCTGTTAAATGGAAGAAAGCAAAACTTGCAGTGGTTTTATTTTCACCCCCTCCTACTTTTTGAGTGTAATCATTGTCTTTGATTTAACCCGAATTAAAGAATAAATCTAGCTGGTGTAAACAGATGTAATTCCCTGTGTTTTTAGTCTATTTAACTCTTATCCCCCGTGAAAACTGACATAAATTAAATAAAACAGAACAACAAAAAAACTACCCCCCCCCCAAAAAAAAAAAAAAACACCCAACCCTCCACACTTTACAGTTACTTAAAGAGTTAGGGCTCTCTACTGAGTGAAAATATTCCCTGTCCCCTCAATAAAACGGTCTGCATTTGCAATAGTACTAATTTTTTAAATGATACAGTGTATTTCAACCATTTTGCCAAATATGAAGGCTTCAGAATAAACCTCCTTTTAGGTGTTAAAGAGAGAAAAATAAAATAATTTTACTAATGAGGTTATTTCAGTTTTCATTATGTTCAATTCTTTGTCCTCAGTGTGCCATATACTCTGAAGTTAATAAGCAGTTCATAATTTCTTCTGCTAGGTTGTGAGCTTTAAAGTTCTGTTGACAGCTTCTAACACTATTTTTTTTTCTCTAGGCCACCATTATTATTTAGTAAAATGCTATTTGGTAGATGCTATAAACCTTATTCTTTATTATTTTGTTCATTATTTGTAGAATAAACATCTGGAGGAAGTGAAAAGACAAGAACAAGAGTTATTAGAAGCCCAGTCCATTCCTCTACGAAACTATTTAATGAAGAATGTCATGCCAACGCTTATGCAAGGGATAAATGAATGCTGTAGGATCAGGCCAGATGATCCAGTGGATTTTCTGGTAGGGTGATTACATTTTTTTTCTTAAATATCTTTTAAAAACCTTAATAAAAATATTCACGTAGACCCAAAGAATCTCTGTTAACATAAAGACTTAAAAATTATTTTTCCCCACTGTCATTATGACAATTAATTAACAGACAGTAACTGCAATTCTAGCAAGCAGTAATTATTGTGAAAACTAAAAACCCATCATCCACCCTATGGGAACAGTTGATACTGGTATTGAGTAAGGGCATAATCCAGCTTTGCTAAACAGCAACAGGACAAGAATCATACCAGAATCAGTTTCTCTTTGATGTGTGCTCTCTGCACGTTTTACCCTGCCAATTCTGCTGTGACATAGAGACCTGCAGAAAGGGGGACATCACTTTCCATCCTGGTTACAGCTCTCTAAGCAAAACAAAACACAGTACTGCAGTGATGAATGAAAGCTCTTCAGTAATTCCCTTCACAGTGCACAGATAAATCCTATAAGACATTCATAGAATAATTCCAGTTGCAAAGGACCTCAAGGAGTTACCTAGTTCAACTTTTGGCTGAAAGCAGGGTCAGCATCGTATTCAGACAAGAACTCAGATGCTGTAAAGTTGTTGCTGTACTGCTGTTCTTCCTGCACATCCTAAGTTATTAACAAACTATCACTGTTTTAATGAAAAGAAACATTTTCTTAACAAAGCAAAAGCTTAAAATGAAAGCATCAGTGTTATATGCCACTTTAAGCCCTAAGGAACATTTAATTGTTTTAAACTTTTTGCTTACTGATGAGTGACAACTATGTGTAGCTGTAGGAGCATTAGATCTTCACTACTAACTGGATAACTTTTAAAGTTCTGTATTATCTACTATTCTGGGTCCAGAAATCAGGCCCTAAGGTACTTCCTAGGACCTCCATGGAGTGACAAATACTGTCATGAATAGCTCACTCCCTTCTTTTGCCCCCCAAAAGATATGGGATGACTGCTACCAAGAGGGAGAATGAGATGGATGGTATTTTGGATGTTATTTGTGGGGAAGAGGTTTCTCTGACATATCTGATAGAAATTACATTGTAGAGCCATTTAATACTTTCATCAATTTTGTTTACAGCAATGTTATCCACTATATTTTTGTTCTTTATATAAACTTTAAAATTGGAGACTTGAAAAATAGTGTAACTTTGAGACTCTTCTGTTTATAGGCAGAATATCTCTTCAAGAACAGTCCTGATATTGAATGAGACAAACATTGAATCCTAACAGCTGTCGAAATCGTGAAGTAGAAAGGGAGAACATTCCTAATATACTTTAAATAAAAATACTTAGTTTCTGAATTTTTTTGTTTAGGCTTACTATGTAATCTCCATTTTTCTTTCTCATACTTTACTATGTTGCATTGGGTTTTAATATTCCTTCTACAAAAGTACCATTTACTGCGCATATTAATACATTTATGCATCTGTATTTCATATGTCTATTCGAAACTGTGAAACATTAAGAATCTTGTTCTCTCCAAAATTTTATTTATGGAATTTTTTCAGTTACACATTCTATTTAAGCAATATATTCTTGTCCTGATCCATATCAGACGTAGGCAGCTAGCCTGAGAAAAACTTCTTAAAAAAAAAAAAAAGTGTTTTTGACAAAAATTGAAATAAATACAAACAGCAAGCTCTCTTATTTCCACTCCTAGCTACCAAGACACAAAAAGTCACACAACATAGTCTTCCTGTCCTGCACTGCAGACTGATTAGCAAAGTTTCCCAGTATAGGTTTGTCATTAAACCTGAGTTTTTCTTTGGTATGAAACAAATGAGTGTAGTTCTTATTTAACTCTCATCATCACTCGATATTTGATGTTTTTTGTAGATTCTTGAAGAATCTAGAGTTTCCAGTATATGGCTCTAATTCCCTTTTTTTATTGATTTCACGCACTTCTCACAGAAACTCTCAATATCTATGCTGACTGACCTGAAACTGGTAACATATTTGGTATAAAACAAATACAGGATTTTGTCAAAACAGAAAACAAGGACTCTTCGGGAGAAGGGGGAAAAAAGAGGAAGAACTGAAAGAATGGTGAAGCGGAAACATTGTACACTTATCTATTACTTCTAGTATTAGAATTTTGGGTGTATTAATGCCCAACATTCTTATTGAGATATATTAATATTTTTAGAGATAAACAGTCTTGTTTCATCTGTTTTCACGCAGCCAAGTCAGTGATGATAGCCAGAACAGTTCAGAACCATCATCTCCTACTCTAAAGAAACATTTCTGTGGAATCTAAATTTACTACATGCTGCCAGTCCAAGTTACCATTTATCACATGAGGCAGTTGAAGATGAAATAATTGGTAATTTTAGAGAAATTTTTAGTTTGAGAGTCCTGTTTTTTCAGAGTAAAGATGAAAATAGGACAGTAAAAAAAGGAGACAAAAATGGTTTGGTGGTTTTTTTTTTTTTTTTTTTTTGTGTAGAGTTGCTGTAATACATTTACTTTTCCAGGAATAAAGTTTTGAGCTGATCTGTAAAGAGTGTTGTTTTGTTTTTTTCTTGAAACTTTTCTGAAATGTATTAAATCTATTACAGGCAGAGCTTTCAAAAACATTTATTAGAAAAGGATCTCTTTGCTGGGCACAAAAACCAAAACAAGCCCGACGCAGATAGTTATGAACAAAACATACGCCCAGAGCTAGCTTTGAACTGTAACCCTTCATCCTCCAGGGGAACAGAGCGGGGGACCCAAGAGGGTTTCATTCGGCCCGTGTGAGCCGACCCCAAACCCCGCCGTGCCGTCCCAGGGGCTGCCGGTGGGCAGCACCGGCCGCGGCCACCCCTCTCGCCGGCGACCCCCTGCATGCAGCCAGCCAGCCGCTAGCCCGGCGGCGGGGCCAGCCCCGGGAGGTGGCCTGCTGTGGTAACCCGAGGGTGGTCTGACCGCGTCCGTTTCCATGGCAATTAAAGCCCGCGCTTTCCCTCGCTCGGAACCCGCCGCTCTCCAGGCACACCATCACTTGCGCCGAACCCTTCCCGACGGCCCCGAGCCACGGCCCCTCCCCGGCCGGCCCAGCTCAGCCACCTCTGCCGGGACGCCCCGGTGGCCTACGGCCTCGCCCGGCATGAACCCGGCAGCGCCGGAGCCAGGCGCCGCCTCGCCTCGCCGGGCGCACGCGCCGCCCCGCAGCCGTTAGCGCTTTGTTTTCAAACTCCCTCTCACCTCCTCCGGAACTACACCCCCCAGAATGCCCTTCGGCCCAGCCGCAACCTGAGCATGCGCGGGCGAGCCAGCGTGCAGGGCGTGCGGGGGTGGCCGCGCCGCTGCGTCAGGCCCCCCCGGTCTAGAACCTTGCTGTGGTAGCGTCTGGGCGCCATGTTACAAGGCCGGAGGGGAAGAGGAAAGTGAAGCGGCGGCGGCCGGGCCTAGTGAGCGGCTTTCTCCTTCCTTTAAGGCCTGACTCCGGCCCGTACCATGGTCACGATTCCCGCTTCTTGGCGGGACGAGTGACCGGTCCGGAGGCGGCAGTGGTGGGGGAGGACGAAGAAGAAGAGGAGGAGGGAGAAGGGGACGACGCGGTGGTGGTGGTGGCGGCGGCGGAGGCGGAGGAGGAGGAGGGGCCGGAGAGACGATGCCGTTGTAAGTTGGAAAGCTCGCGGAGTGTCTTAAAGGCCTGTGTTTTGCCGGCTCTTGCTCGGCGATCTCCTCATAGCGCCCCGTGCTCCCTGCCCGCTCGGGCCCTTTTTGCTGGCTCTCGCCCTTCCCCCTCTCGGCTGTCCCCCCTCCGGTTCTGGGCTCTTCCGGTGCCGCAGTGTGAGGGGCTGTGGAGCAGCTGCTCTCCGCCCAGCCCGCGAGGAGCTGCTTGCTTTTTGTGTTCCCCCCGCTCCCCTATCGCTTTGAGTCCCGAAGGAGATGCTGATGTGGGTTTTACATTGTTGTTGTTGTCGTCTGCTTCGCAATCTCATAGCAGCAGGCGTGAGGGGCCGAGCGGACGCGGGGTGGATGTCTGCGGTGGCCCTTTCCCACCCGCGGTTGAGTCAGGCCATAGCGAACTGCCGCATATTTATTTTTCTCTCTTCCCGGCCGCGAAAAATGAAGCTCTTTTTCTCTCAAGGGTCCCGACAAAGCTGGTCCCCCCGTGGCTTCGCGAACCGTTTTTCCTCGTTCCGGGGGTAGGAGAGACCCAGGCGCTGGTTCTAAGAGGCGACCCGAACAGAGCCCCTGCTGTCCTTGCACAATTCTCCCGGCCCGCGGTGGTTCCGGAACGCCGAGCCGCGGAGGGGCCGCGCCGCGGGCCCGCGCAGGCAGCGCCCCCTGGCGGGCAGTGGCCGACAGCGGTCCCCCTCGCGTCCCCCCCACCCCGCCATTGCGCTGCCGGGAAGCCGGGGGGCTTTCGTACTGAAAAAGTGGGCCTGGGGCTTTGGACCTGCCGTGCTGTGACCCTGCTGGTGGTCATGAATAACGAAGTGGGACATAGTTTCATCCCAGTTTTTTCGCCGATTTCCGTCACCCCATCCCCTGCTTTGTTTTTTTTTTTTTTTTTTTTTTCTTCCCCCCTTTTTCGGCTCCGGGTTGAGACGACTGAACTTCCTGCTCCTCAGTTCCGTAGTGCATAATGTTAGTATTTTTTTTATCCTAGATAAGTCGAGGGACCCAGAGATGGGAAGGTGGTCAAGAGGCTTTAAGAATAAGGCATGTTTATGTGCTGGGTTCGATTTTTTGCCTGTTTGGTTTGTTTGTTTGTTTGTTTTGCGTTTTTATTTTTTGTGCCATTGAAGAAGAAATAAAGAATTTGGGATTATTCATTATTGTTTCACTGCTGTTATTTGGGATTATTCACTGTTGCTTTAAATGTGTAAACTTTATGTGAAGAATAACCGTGCCTGCCTGTTGTTTTATTCAGTCTAAAATACTGCTAGGTTAGTCGTGGGATAGATAACACGAGGCTAGCTTAACTGAAAACGTTTATGGCAGGAAAAACATAGTGGGTGAATGCAGAAGGGAAAATGGTTATGCCAGGTAGTTTCTGATGCTTCTGTAATGAGGCTGCAATGCCTTTATAGGGTAGGTTTTGCACATGTTCATTATGGCACTGAAAAATTACCAGAAACCAACTTTGAAGTTGTCTAGACTTTTTGGCCTCAGGAAAATGGGAGGGTGTTTATTCTGCCTGCTTTCATTCATAGTTTATTTTCTTGTGACTAAATAAATTCCAAATGCGTAATAACAACATTTTAAAGTTTGAGCTAATTCTGTGAATTGTAAGAGTAACAATCTTCAACTTTGACAAGTTTTGAATGACTTGATAATTTTTCTTAATGTAGGTGTTTATGATACTTAACTAGAAACTCTTAAGTAACATTGCATAGTTATGTTTGCACTAATATGTTGCTATTTTCCGTGTAAAAATTCCTTGGCAACTTCACTAATACAGGAAATTTATTTTAGTTAGGAAAAGCAAAGCTTCCTCAAATTTTGCATTTGTTCAGTCATTTGTATACTTGGAATGATTGACTTTGTGTTTTTCAGTCAAGACTTCAAAGTGAATGTGTTAATATAAGTTGCGATGCTAGTAATGTTAATTCGGCCTGTTATGAAATGATACCTATGATTTAAGTTTGGAGAAAAAAAACAAAGGCAAGTTTAGGAAGTTCCTTTTCTGTATAATTCTTTCCATAGGTGGTTCATGCTTTTCAATAGTAATCTTTTTGAGTGAGAGTAGAACAACCTTGTGTCACTGCAACTTTAAAGCTGACAAACAAAATGCTTATTTTTTTTTTTGGCCTGAACTTTCAAGACATCTTTTAAACTTCATTTTTTAGCATGGTGTTTACAATTGACAGGCCTAGTTGGAGCTGATATCCCATACAACCAGAGGTTGTCTTCACTTGCTTGAAAAGCATCAGTTCAGTGCTCTCAAGAGGTGTACTGCATTGTTGAAACTGCACTGTATTAACTGAAAAATGCTAGGGGGAAATGAAGCTCACTAAGCTGTTCATATGTTTCAGTCGGAGCTAGGTTTTGCGCAGAAAGGCTACTGACTGAGTGAAGCAGCACTACATTTGGGTGAATTAATGATGTAGTCTTTTTATGACCCACCAAATAGACAAATAGCACTATGAGTCCGTTTCTTGTTAAGCTACTGATATTACTGCACTTCTATCTTCTTTGCTGATCTTCTGTATCTGCTGAAGTCATTGCAAAGGACTTTTTTTTAACCAGAAGTGTAAAAGTGCATTGAGTCATATATCTGGACCCTTGAAAGTACCATAAGAGCTGTAAACTTTAACTATTGTTGGAATTGGTAACTTCCATTTTAGTTTTGGAATGTCATTAATATTTTTCAGTCTTTATTGTGGACAGACAAGTTTATTCTCACTTCTGACGTAAGACACTGTTTTCTTTCACTGGACTTTGCATTAGACAGATGCAGAGTCATTGTTTTCTTGACTTTTAATTAATGACTGTCAACTTGTGTGCCAGAAGTAGTACAAGACTATATTTAAAATGGCTTGCACTGGTTGGGAGTGGATAAACTGTGTTTCTGAACAGAGAGAGCTCAGGTTTTTATAAACTGTGTTATGGAAGGAATTAAATTATTCCTAACTTTGCAAAGCACTGGACCTTACTTCAGAAGGACAGTTGCCTTTATTTAAAAGAGGTAGCTTTATTAATCAAGAAGAAATTAATATAAAAGTCTATACTGAGGATTAATTTCTTAGGTATAGTACAGAGGAACTGGATGGCAAGTATATGTGGTTTTGCAGTAGCTTTCAGTCTTCTAATGTCATTCTGGAAAAGACTGATTTTATACCTGTTAACATGGAGGTACTGCACAGAACTTGTAAACCCTGTTATTTTGGGCTGAGCGAATTTCACTGCTGGGACAAATAATCTCTTATAGTGAAACATTTAATGGAATTCCTAGTTCTTGGTTTGCTACTTCCTGGTATCTTCTAATTCAACTTTACTGAATTTCTTAAATTGCTGCCTCTGGAGTTTTTTTGTCTCCAAACTAGCAATAAACCTCATTTTTGGTTCAAGGGCTGCTTGCAGAGTTCAGTAGAAGTTTCTTTTGTTTAAACTTGAGAAACTTATTTTGAAACTGTAAGAATGTTGTAGATGGGTGTGTGTCTGGACATGCTGCCTTCACTATTCTTCTGCTCAAACCAAAGAGCCAGAAGGAACTCAGGTTTAAAGGTTAGCAGAATGTCTATGAATGTTCTTTTACCATAGGTGAGTCTCTCCCTTCCATAGGTCTATTCCCTGTTATTGCTCCAATGCCCATGGTTCAAATCTGTTTCAGGTATCTTGAACATCTCATACCTACTGTTGAAAAATTCATGGTCTAAACGATACAGCAGTTTTCTGCTAGATACTGAAACTTTTGTTTGGGAAGGACAGCTGGATGGTCTTAACCGTTTAAAACATGTTCCCCAGTAACTGATCTGCACAGACTTCATTAAGATTTCTAGCTTAGATTTTTGAAATTTTGTGTGGAGTGATGGTATTAGTATTAAATGAGCAACTTTAATCTGAAATTGCTGCAGTCAGTCCTTGTTGGAGGAGACTTTAAAACAAGCAAACAAAGCCCTTTGAAAACACTTCCTCTGAAATCTCACACAGTGGAGTTTGAGCTTTGTGAATTTATCTCCAGCTGATTGACCAGATGGTGTGATGGCCAGTACTACTTCAGGAATCTGGCTTGAGTATCTTACATCAGTAAATAAGAAAGACTGAGTTTTACTGAGGTGGTCAGTAGAAGCAAATAGAGAAGAGAGGATATTCACTGAGATTCCTTAGGTTGTGTGTTTTGTCTCGGTATCTGGAGGCAAGACTGAATGAGCCAAAGGAATTCACTGAAGTTAAAAGTTTAGATGCAAGTGTTCTGTGGGTGGTTGTCACTATTTTAAGACACAGTCCATGCTTTCTCTTTCCTCACCAGTACTGGTCTTACTGTGCATGCTTGTCTGGACAGACTTAATTCTCAACTGAGGTTTAGTGATATATGAAAGGGGTTATGTGACTTCTGGCAAAAGCAAGGCCTGATGGCCAAAAGCTGGAAGGGAGGGTTTTTACATGCACTTGGCATGCATTTAGAAAAGTTAGATCTTTGGTGGTGAAGATCTCTTTCAGGGTGGATCAGAGATGAGCTTTAAATTTAGGCAGGATTCAAACTGTTGTAATTTGTTTTTTAGATTTCAGTTTGTGTTGTCTTTTATTTCTGTGAAGCATCCCAGATTTCAGGAATATGATGTTTAGATAATGTGGTGCTATTTGCCACTGTATTTTGTTTTGTGATAAGAAGCATAAAATCTTAATAACATGATAAAAGTATTACCAGTAGAACTGGGGTACAATACCCAGTGAAGAGGAAAAAGTGCTTGGAACAACAGGGGTTTTCAAGTATATACCATGCTTGAAAAAGAAGTTCCTGACAGGATTCTTGTTTCTTCTGAGGATGGAGAAAGGTTCCAGTGTTGTAAGACAAGAGAGTAGTACAGTACTTCAGATTTGTATCTAACTCTGAGTTATGCATGGGGCAGTGTTGTACAGATAAACCCACATTTGCTCTCTTTCCAGTTTTTGTGGATGTGTGTTCAGGATGTAACCTGATCTTTAAAAGATACGTGTGAAGATTTTTGTCTTATCTCACAATCTTTCCCTCTCTACCTTAGAACAATGTGTAGTCACTTCCATTTGAAGGGGTTTAAAGATGTACAGCTCTGGAAACTATAAAGCCTCTTAAGCTTTATTTCTGTGTTTTGGGTTTTTCTTCTACTTCTGCATTCTGTTGTAAAATGGTTTTATTAGTTGCCATATTACCTGGCACTGTTCTTTTTAATTCAGTAGTTACTGATAACAATATAAGAAGATACTGTCTACCAAAACTTTGGGTTCTGAAGAAAATGTCATTGAGCTGTACAGCTGTCAGCTTAGTACAGGCTAGAACTCTGTGTGTGTTTGTGTTTTTATATGGGGGGAAAAGATGCATGTGCATTTATCTGAGTGATTAGATTAATTCATATTTGAATTATGTTGGATCATAACACTTTAGAGTTAAACCACTGTAGCTGTTGCCCAATTTGCAGATAGTTTAAACTGGCAACATATGCTCTTTAAAAATTAAGGTGAAACCAGTGCAGCAATAATAGCATCTTAAATTTAACTGTCTCATTTTCTGCAATCGTGTTGTGTATTTATGCTACTAACAGGTAGCTCATATTCACAACTGAGAGACAGCAAGATCTTCATGTGTATAGGTGGTTGACTAGAAACAAAAAAAGTCCCAAACTGATGTTAAAAAGAAAAGCTTTGTCTTTTGTTTTTAAAGCAAGCCCTAAACAAGCTTTGATTTGAGTGTCAGACCTTGGCAAGGTCTGCCAAACCTGCCTTTTCTGTTGACAGGATTGAGTATCTAGGATGGGACTTTCTGTTGCTGTTTAATAGTGTTTTGTTAATGCTTAACTTCAATGACTAGCAGACTTGACATGCCACCCTTCCACCCCGCAAGACCTTAACTTCTCTAATCTTCTCAGGTATCTATGACACTTTGAAAAAATTTAGTAGCTTAAACTAAGGGATTCAAAAAGCGATATATCATGACATGTCACAGGTGAAAACTAGAGTGTCCATATGTCTTTTCAAGAGGGAATGTATTGGAATAGAGTGTGATCTTAATAGGCTTAGGAAAAAGTAAAAGATAAGTCTAGCAGTGTTGGTTGTTAGCATTTTTCTGGCTAAAATGTAACATGTAAATACAACATCAGAGTTGAAAAAATTAGCACTTTAAGTTTATTTCTCAGTGATAATTTATTTTTCATTTAAAAAGCAGCTAGCAAGTGCTTTGTTTGAAGTTTCTTCATTTTGTGGAAGGTAGGGGGGCAGGGAGCAGATATACCTTCACTTGTGTGTTCTGTAGTAACTTTCATTGCTTGCTGTCATTCACGTGACTGAACACAGGTTACCTAGCACCAGTTTGTTAAACTAACTTTCTTGCCAAATAACACTTTTTGTTTTTTTTTTTATAAAGGCACTTTTCTGATAGCTTTTTGGTGTGCTACAGAAACCTTATAATAGCCTTAACTTCAGCAGGTGTAAACAGTTGAGCTTCAATTTAAATACTTTTAGCTGGAGGTAACCTGTATTCTCTTCAGTATTAATATATGTTAAAATGTAAACTTGATTGTATCTTCTGGAGTTGTAAAATCTTCTAGAAAGCAACTGTTCTGAGAAAGTGATACCATCCCAGTGAAAGTGTTCTTGTTAAATATTCAACCTTCAAGCACAGATGTGCGGGAAGATCCTGTGCTGTTGACAACATCCTTATTTCATTCTAATAAAATACATGAATATAAAAGCAGTAGCTGTAACTACTGCAACTGTTTTTGTGTAAGGATTCCCAAATATGTATATGAGGTGATTGATTTAATAGGTTGTTAAAGCTGTTGTTTCAGGGAACAGTT
>VZTO01026074.1:0-13848 GCA_013400615.1 Syrrhaptes paradoxus
GGACAAAACAATTCCAAATGTCATGCATCGAATGACAAACGTTGCATCTAGTTTGGATTGGATTTACTCACAGTGATGGCTTAAAGGATGCATTCATATCTGGTGTTTGGTGTTAATTTTTAACTCCTCTGAGGTTGCTCGCGGTAGACAAATTTCTCCATTTATAGTAAAGNTCACTGTGAAAACAGAGGACGACGATACTATCAACCTGTTACTGCAAATTCTTGGAAACATCTGGCAGGAGGGCAGGGANGAAACAACTTCGACAGCGTGTCCTCATAACTACTAAAAGGACGTACCTTCCAGGTGACTCCAGGAAATCGTGTGACAACAGCATGCTCTGCTCACTCAACAGAATGTATTATGATTTTTTGCCATTGTTATTTAATAAGCACTCTATATATATAGATGGCCTTAAGACTTGATAAACCTTCCCCATTTTAGGAAGGAATAGTCAACAGATGGAGATGAACAGGTAAAGTCAAAACCTAGAAGAGATCAGCAACTGCAGAGGAATAGTCCCGTGTTTCATTACTTGCGTTGCAATAGCACTCACATGGCTCTTCTGCAGCAGCAGGAACTAATACTGGATAGCCGGCATGCTCTGCCAGAAGGTCAAGTACCTCTTGTCCAGCCTCTCCTCAAACACCCTTAACAAGTCATTATTTCAGATGTCTCACTTCAGAAAGGAGATAAAAAGCACACTGCACAATGTAAAGCTACTTCAACGTGCCTTCAAAAGTGCTGAAAGAACACTTGCAAATATTAAGCAGAGAAACATCTTTACGGAATTTAATAAGCTAGTACTTAAGATTTTATTTTTAATCAGAATTTTAATTTTATACTACCTCAGGACACAGTACACTAAGTATGGAAGACCTTCCACAAAAAGTCTACCAAAGACAGCGCAGATTCTACTTTTAATACATTGTTATGATCAATGACTTAGATAAGCAGTACACAAAACGTTCAAGAGAGATCAGATTCTTTTGCAGAGCATAAATGACACTTAAATGCCAAACACACATTAGCTGAATCTCACTTTTAAATTGGCCGATACCCATTCTGTTCTTACAGATGTACCTTAAAACTACAAAGGATGAAGTATCAGAAGCTGCTCATCATAACAAACTACGGGCAATAACCCAGTAAGTTAAATTTTGAAATAATTTTCCAAACTAACATCACCTTCACAACTGGCTGAACTACCCGGGTAAGCAATATATTACTTACTTACAGGCTTATTTTGTGATGCTATGGGTTTTCTCATATTCCATAAAAGACCTAAAAATAACTTTCTGCTACAGGGATGTTCACACTGTCCACTTGTTAAAATTCACCTACATTTTTAAAATCAATATAAAAAATTACATATTGCAAAGTAATAAAGTGAGACATCACTCCATATAAACTGCAACAGGGTGGACACCATATCCTCTAATAAAAGGGCACCGCAGAATACATACCAACCTCGTCATATGCCCCTTTTCCTACTATGATACCTTGCTACATTCTTCTCCTCACCTACATCCATGGCCTCTCTTTCCCTACCCTTCGGCAAGCCAGGAGAACTTCCTCAGCCTGTTCTTGGGTGGGATGCAGCTGAAGTAGATCTTCCAGCTGGTTGCTGACCCATCAGAGCACTAACTGGTTAATCACTGCATTTCATTTGATTAGCCAGCTGCCTAATTCCGTGGAACACACGCTCCATTTGGCCATGGGAGAGCAGGTAAAGCCCACTGCCACCAGCATCACACCTTCACACCTTTCTGATGGAGCGAGTGGGAGCCCTGGTGCAGACGCAGCAGTCTGTATCGCTGTGTGTGGCAGCATCACCCATCTCCAGAGCATTTGCCTTTTAAGTACCATCTTGAAACACACAACAAATCTGTGATATCATTCAGATTGAGAAAAGTTCCCATTACCGCAACATGACCATTGCCAGGGTAAATATCTGTTCTTCAGGCTTACTGCTGAATATCATAATGACCTTGTCGAGTATAAGAAAAAAAAAAACAGTAGCATGAACATCAGCATGATCACGATCTGGCTAATCAAGCTATTTGAAGTAGTGACTTCTGTAACACCAAGGTTTGTTATATACTGTATAAACTATAACCAATTTTTCAAGTCCCATATTGAAAATATGCCCCCTTGTATTTTATTAAGGTCACAAGTAGTAAATCAGATGTAAAGAAGAGCTCAAAATAAAACTATCCAAAGTGTTGTGTTAAACTTATTGGCTTTTCTTTCTCTCTGTTACAACTGTATTAACTTCAGCCAAGCTACAGCCAGGCTGCACTGAACTTGTTCTGTTTATACTGTCAAATTACAAAATCCATTTCCTACAACTGAGCTGAAACTGGAATTAGCCAAGCATGATGATTTGTTAAGTATCTCTAACAAGTACACTGCTCTTCAAATAAAAAAATAAAAAAACCCTGCAAAAGCTATTAAGAAAAGGAATACACACCCTGCATAATTTTCATTATGAAATGCATTTTTATGGGACTTCTGATATAAAGCTCGAAGTGTTTTCACTTTAAAGATCCAAATTCTCAACCTAAATTCAGCCTGAAAAGAAGTTCTTCAGTAGGCAAGTGCTTTCAGGAGTAACACTGAATTTATTTTGGAACAAACTTTAACACAGAAGTAGACCTTTAATTTTACATAAATACACTCTGCATTTCTTATGACTGCAGAACTTAGATGTGTCCATAAATCTGATAAGATATAACAGATTTTTTTTCTCTCCAGAAAGACAGATATCTTTTCCCTACACAAGCTTGATGGAACAATATCTTCTTGAAGTTATTTTCCTTCATTAAATTCAATTTTTGTTAACGTCCTTTTTTATTGTTGCTGAGAGTCATTCTCACCTATGCCTGATGCTCTCCATTTTTAAATTTTCTACTCTTTCAAACAGATTCAGCGATCACCTTAACACTGTCTGTATTTCGATACACACACCACCCCTTCTGATAAAATATAATCTTTGTAACACTATGTGTTAAATGGGACATTTTCTTTCCTTACCATATTAAAAATAAGATCTTCCTGCACACTCCCTGCTCAAATTACATGGATTTTCTTTAAGATTAGGGCACACACTGTAACAGCAGCATATAATTTTCCTGCACAATAATTTTTTTTCCAGTTGAAAGGTATCCTATAATACCATCAGCACCAACAGGAACAGACACCTGATTTTCAGCTAGACAAAGCTTGTGCGTTTGGTGAGTTTATTCCCTGTGAAAAGCAGTTTCCAGATATAGAGCAGCTATATGAACATTTGAAAACAATCTGGCAACTCATTCTTTGACCACAAAGTGCTAGACCAAGAAGAGATGTAAAAATTGTGCCAATAATAAGATGGTGTAATATCTCCCTCCAATATCTTATTTTTCTTATTCTAATTTCATCCTCTGTTAATTTTATACAGACTCAGAAACAGAACATAAGCACTATCCTTCCTCAAAACTTGTATGGATTCATTGAAAAAACTAAGTATAGAGCATAAAACCTGTTTATCTGTTTAAGAAATCTTTTAGTTAAAACAACGGTCTATGTAACTGTGGAGAAAAAGGCTCCATGTATCCCGAATATCTCAAAACCATCAGCATATTCCCATGACAGAAGATTAAAGACCAAACTCTTACTACTTAGACAATACATTAATTCTCAAAATTTGTTGCAATTCCTTTCAGAGAATGGAAATTGCAAGTCTTCTGTGCTTCAGAAAGCACTTCAGCGTGAACCTAAACCAGCCAGTCAAGGAGTCCTCGCATGGAGCTATGCTGGTAAAAACACACCTTGTTTTTCTCAGAAAGCCAGGCCAAAGCATCCTTTGAGCAAAAAGCCAGCGTTCAGGGGAAGCAGTAAAACAGAAGAACCAAGAATCATGCAAAACTATCTGGCAAAGCTCTGAGATTCTCACACAGGTATACCAGGAGTACAGGAAAAATTAAGAGACTTCACAAAACATCAAGCCTTAATGCATGACTAAAACCATGATTCCATAAAAATGCACCAGAAACTTTCAAATTAAATTGATATTAGCATGTTTTCCTCCTATATGTTTTTGACCCCATTACTGCAGTCAGGAAGAACCTTTTGCTCTTTGCAAGTGGTGTTTACACATTCGAGATTGCATTCAGCACCGCAGGCACCATTGTAAAAATCACAAGCAGTAATTAGTGTATTTCATGACTATGTGCTACAAACAATGACCCTCCTTGACCTGAGCACCTGATGAACAAGCATTTGGCTCAGTTCATTCATGAACGTTTAGCAAAGCCAGGAGACCTACCAGCATTTTGGAACCAGAACACCACAACCCCTCTTTGCAAAATATAATGACAACTCATAAACTCCAGATGTTTATTTCAAATTTAAACCACTCTCAGTGAACTGATATTACAAACACACTCTGATCAAGCATATTTATACAAAAATGTAAAAACTGCAATTATCTTATTCATTTATAAAATTTATTTTTGCACATCTTAAATAACAAAGACACACTTACTAATAAAGCAAGCTTTTGGTACTTCCGTTTTAGTTCCGCCAGACTGTCCGATGGCTTCGCACCCAGGATTTTGTACCAGTCCTTTTGTGTTATCCTTTCAAAGGCCATAGTCTGAATGGCTTTGAAATTACTTTCTTAGAACTGCGTAAGAAAATTAAATAAATATAATTACAATTTGAAAACCAAACAGTTAGAAAAAGAACAAATGAGGAAATGTGGCAAATTGTGAGATCATGAAATAGACTGCAGCCTTCACACCCATCTGCAGCCCTATGTGAGACCCACAGCGCAAAGAAGCTGAATTCACACGCCCTTTCCATCCCATACTGTGTGAAATGATTTAAGTTACGCTGTGTTTCCTGTGCCAGTTCCTTAGTGTATCACGTTTAAGAAGCTGTCCATACTCCTCCAAAATAATTGTGTTTTAACTCTCTGAACGATTTTGAACCTAACCTGGCTATATAGAGACTTTTTATATATACATTTTACAAATATACACTTTTTATCTTTAAATCATACTGTACTTAATACATGAAAAAACGAAGTACATAAAGTGTGACATTTTGTCAATTCTGGAATGAGATAAAAAGGCATGGCCCGGGTTTTGCAGAGTTACATTCACAGTATGGACCCTCCTTCATCCTGCTGGGTAAGAACGCTTAACTTTTTAAAGAATAAAGTAAAAGGAGCATATAAAAACAAACAAACATGAATGAAAGCATATAAAATTAGCACAGGTCCCTAAGCAAACCTAAGTAGTTGGGTGCTTTTTATTTTTGGCTGTCATGAAATGAATGAAAAAAACAAACAGGAGAACGGAACGCCTGTAACAGCACAGTAACGCTTGAGCTTCGAGCAGATTCTCAGGCACGCTGCAATCCCAAGCTTGCAGCAGCTGATGTACCATCAATTTTCAGAGAAGCAAAACCCCATCGGAAGAGTTTTGTAAGCCTGCAAGTTTCATAAAACTTTTTTATTGTTGCAAGAAAGAAAAAAATGATTTTTTTTTTCCTATTTCAGCACTAAAACCGGTCTCCGGCGACTACCGTCATACTTCAGAATCAATCCTTTTTTTCTCGGGGGGANCTCCCGAGGGCTCCCACACCAATGTTTAAAAACACGCGGAAACGCCAGCGGCCCCCGGGCCACGCTCCGCGACCTTCGCGGCGGCAGCGGGAGGAAGGAACCGGGGGACCCGCGGAGGGAGCCCAGGGAGGCCGCCACAGCCCGGCCGCCGGCCCCGCGCAGCCCGCCAGGCCCTGCCGGAACCTCCAGCGACCCGCCGCGGGCCTCAGCGCCAGGGGAGGGCGACGGGAGACCGCCAGCACCCTCCAGCAAAGACCCCGCGGCAGCACCACCAACCCACCTGTCCCGCACCGCCGGTCCGGGGGTGGAGGCGGCCGGTGCCACGGATAACTCGTCCGGCGGGAAACAGCCTCTCCGCCGCGCGCCTTTAGCGTGGCGGGGAGCAGCGGTGTGTGCGGCTCACGGCGCCGCCTGGTGTGTTTCCGCCCGGGCGGTAGTGGCGGTGCAGCGGCAGGAAGCAGGGCCATGGCTGCGGCCCGACGCCGTCTCCATGGCGACCGGCGGCGCGCCGGAGCTGCGCGAATGCCGCCGAACTCCGTCAGTAGCGGCCCCGGCCGCCCTCCAGCGCTCGTTCCCGGCCTGGTGCGAGCGGAAGCATCTTTTCACCCCCACCTTCCCCTCAGAGATTCTGTCTCCACCTGCAAGAAGACACCGGGGTCCACCTTGCCCTCCCTCGCTCGCTGCGCGGGAGTCCCGGCTGCCCGGCGCCCCCTTCCCTTCAGGGGCTCCATCGCCGGGAGGACTCGGGGCGCACCGGCTCCGTGTGGCCTTCCCGCGCTGCAGGCCCGCGCCCCGGAGGCAGAGATTAGCTCCGGCACCCCGGGGACGGGCTCGGCGCACGGCCGGACACCCGCCGGCGGTTCCCCCCGATCCGCTGCCCCGGACAGCGGGTGTCTGAGGAGAACAGCGCGGGAACAGCGGTGGGGATCCCGGCTCCGGATCGCCCCCCGACAAGCTGTGCCCACCCCCTGCGCTGGGCGGGATGGGGGATCGTTCTGGAAAGTACTCGGCCGAACGGGGAAGGAACAACAGCGTCTTAATGAGAAACATGGAGCTTGATAAGCAGGCTTTTAATGGTGTGAAGAGGTTTCCTCTTATATAAAAAAGCTGTAAACTCAAATTTTTGTAATCTCAGTCAATCCCAGTGAACAAAATCTCTCAGTCCCGCCAGACTCAGTTCACACTATCCCTTTAAATGTGTAGCATACTTCCTTTGGCAATATCTTTATGCAATATGTTGGAATTAAAGCAACTTTTTGTCGTTTTTCATACCCTCTGTACTGTTTAAGTAGAGCAGCAGCCAGGCTGCGCAGGTGGGAAGAACTGGGAGTGCTCCTGGCGTATTGTTCCCGTGAATCACCAGTGCAGGGACGGTGGGGGACAACCAGGGCTGAAAATAAACATGGAGAAATTATTTCAAATTATTTCTTGGTAGAGAAGCGAGAGATTTTCTGGATAGGTGAAAAAAAAATCTAATCTGCAGAACTACTCAAGACCTGTGTGTAAATCTGAGTTTTGTCTCTCCTGGTCATTGATGTCTCCACAAAATAGTCAGTAGGTTAGTATTTTGCCCTTTTCTGCACTTTTGTAGGTGAGGTCAAATTTGTTACATGAGTTTCCACAGTTGTCAAAAGGGAGAGAGACCTGTCTGTGCGCTTGGGCAGCACTTGTATGAGCCATGGAACAATCCAGCTCCCTCTGTCAATGCAGTGTTACCTTCTGCAGCACCAGTGTGAGTAATTAATGTTTATGTTTCACTTAAGTCACTGAATTATTGATGAGATGTATCAAGTGTGAGCTAGTTTACACATGATACTGCAGCTGCCACCGCCACCCCTGCCACAGATACTACAGCGATGCCAAGCACAACAACTACAACCGTTGCTACCCAGACTCCATTGGAAAGCACCTCATGGTTTGTGCTGTAATCTGTTGCCACCATAGAAGAGGAAGATGACATGAAAGTCAACAATTGTAAGAAAGAGGGAAGAAACTTACAACCCTGACAGCGAGGCCCCTCCAGAGCAGAGCCATCACGAGCCCAGGAGGAAGAAATCATGGATGAGACAGCAACTACCCAATCTCTATCCTTGGGTGAGCTGCGAGACAACCAAAAAGATTACAGCCGTAATCAAGGTGAGCGTGTTTTCACCTGGCTGCTCACATGCTGGGATAGTGGAGACGGTAGCCTGGATCTAGAGTGCAGAGGAGCTAAACAGCTGGCATCCTTTGCTAGGGAAGGAGGCATAGATAAAGCAATTGGAAATAAGCCAGGAGCTTGAAGCCTCTGGAGATGGCTCCTGGCAGCTGTGGAGAGAGGTATCTGCATAAGGAAGAGATTGTATGTAATCCAGGCAAGTGGGTCAACATAGGCAGCGATATCCGGTACCTGAGGGAACTGGCTGTATGGGAGGTGATCTATTATGACCTGAGAAACCCGCAGTTACCCGAAGATCCAGATGAAGTCCAGTGTACGTGACCCATGCGGTGGAAGGTTCTACAGAGTGCACCACCATCATATTCTCATTCACTAGCAATAACAGATGTTACAGATGCCAACGCGGGTGAGTTGGTTACCCAGCTGCGGCGATATGAAGAGAACACCTCCTTACAGGCTTGCATTTCATCTGTTGAGAAACTGTCCCATGAGTTTCGGCATTTTAGAGAAGATATAGCCTACTCCCCACGGATGCAGGCCAGTATCTTAGCGGTTAGGAGCAAGGATTTCCCAGGAGGTGGTGGTGGCAGCCGGGCCCAGCGTCAGTCATAGATGTTTCAGGAGCACAGATGTAAAGGTGACCTGGAACCGCTTTACAGAGAGTGACTGCAGTACTTTGAAGAGAAGAAATAACCAGTAACAGCAGCAGTAGAGTGGATTGTCTCTCTTCCAGTCTGGTTATGCAGTAACTATGGAGACTTCTGGTGAAGAAAACTTTGGTGTAGCCATCTCCTTCCCTTCTGATGCAGAGTTTGATGCAGTTGTTGCATATTTGGAGGATATTATAATGGATGATGGTTTCCAGTTAATACAGAGGACTTTTATGGAGAAGGAGGAGTTTGATGGCTCAGAAGAAAACAAGCTTATCTATACTTCTGGTTTTAATGGATATATTTCTTTAGTAGAAAAGTACATTGAAGAAAAATTGTTTGATCGGATTCCTGGTTTTAATATGACTGTTTTCACAGTGTCGTTGCAACAGTACAAAGATGAAATGCCGGGTGGTGTATTTGATATGCTTCTCACATCTACTGACTTTCTGGCTTTCAAATAAATGTTCTTGGATTACAGAGCTGAAAAAGGTCGAAGTCCTGGATTTAAGCGGTGGGTTAGTGGTGACTTCATTAAACAAATCATCAGTATCCTCCTCCTAGAACAGTTTGTGCACTACTTTCCTTCTCCAGAGGAGTGCTGCTGCTTTCATTTGGACATTAAAACACTAAAAATTACAAGGATCAAAGTGCTTCTACGTGATGAAAACTCATTCACCCTCCAGCCTGTACCTTTGGAGGCCTGATCCTAGAAACATCTGTTTGTGAACGTTGTTTTGTATTCAGTGACCACAGAAGAAAATTTCATCTCTACCAGAGTAATTGTTTTTAGTAATCAGACAGTATTTGTACACCAGCCTAACCGTTGTGTGTGTTGAGAAGCCCAGCACACTGAGAGGACAGTAAATAGGCCTGTGTATGTGTTTTACAGATTGGCATCTTCACCATCTCCCTAAAATGTGGAACTACTCAGAATTGATGGTACAAAAAGAATGTCCCTCCAGCTCTTGAAGCTCTCCAAGCTTGAATTTGCCTGGCTTCTGTTTCCAGCCCTCAATTCTTCTTACACCTTTTTGCTTAACCTACAGTGTTTCACCATCTGATATGTACTAAAATAAACAAGCACTCGGTATTTATTTGGTTTTGATAAATTTAAGAGATTGAGCATGTTTGTTATGCACAGATAAATATTTTGTCTTAAATTATTTTTGTAGTTGTTCTATCTTCATTTTTTCAACTTTTTAATGTGGCAATTAATAAGAGCAATTAATTAATGTGGCAATTAATAACACAATATTTCACTATGAGATCTCACAGATACTCCTGGCATACTGTTTTCATTCTGTTTAAGTCAGTACAGTGAGAAGAATTTTTTTTTCACATAAAGTTTTCTATCAGAGCTATAGTAGACAGCTCATTCAAAAGAATGGTGTAAGTGAAAATTCTGAATTCTGTCTCTCGGGAACAATTGTTGTATCTGTGAGGGATAAAACAATTTGTTCAACTTTGAACACTTGGACTTTTTTTCTTTTCACTGCCATGTTAAAGATCTGTGGAAGAGACACAATTACTTAAAACTGTTTAATTTTTTTTTCTTTTTTTACAGTTTTTGAGGGAAACGTGTCAGAGATCTGAAGGTTAAGTTCTTTCAGAATTTGTTTTAAATAGGTCAGATTTGTCAACAGTAAAAGGAAAAACAAAGTTTTGTCTCCCAGGAGATGTGGATATGATAGACTAAATGTCACAATGATGTGAACAAATGAGATGTAACCTGCACTGAAAATATATGTTTTCCATTAAATTTCCACAAAAATGATTGAAAATGTCTTGGGAATTATTTAAGCAATTTACAATATTGTTTAAAAAGGTACATCTGGGCACACTGAGTACAGTCTTTTGTCGTTCGTTAGCAATGTACTTAATGAGGGTTTTTTTAAGTGATAGATAGTTAAGGTAACAGACAAGTGACAGATTGTTTGTCTTTAACGATTTCCCTATTTCAGGCCCATTACAAAGCAATTAGAAATCTGACAGCATTTTTACTCTGCATTACTGATCATCTAAAGTGATGAGAAATGAGAGGTGATGAATATTAATTGTATATTTTCATATAATTATCACAAATTATTACCTTGTCTAGTGTGCTGCAGGTGGAGTAAAATCAATGGATGAAAATTCAGTCAAATATGATAATTTGAAAGATTTCATGACTTAGTTTTTATCTTTAAAGCACAGTGTCAATCAGTTTAAACCAGGCATAGATTAACTGAGGGAAAGACAAAGATCCTCCTACCTTTGCCCACTTTGCTAACACTGATCAGCATGGCATTTACTTTTCTGCCCTAGGACAAATTATTTATCTCCCTTTTGTAGCCTGCCACATTTACACTGGAGTTTTATCTATGCCTGTCCAACTTTTTCCCATAAATATTTACTTAATGTTTAAGCATTAAAACAATATTAAAAGCCATGCACTTGGTTGAACCAAGAACCAGCTATTCTCATCTTTTTTCACCCACTTGGTATATATGCATTGTAAGATATTGCTTATTTGTATTTTGCTTTTATTCTCAGGTGGCCTTTGCCTCTACCAAAAATTAGGAGTGTTCATATGACTTGTGTGAAGTTCTGAAGATGCAGTCATCAATAACAAGCATCCATAATAAACAGGCGTTACAGAGTCGTACTTGGTTCTACACTCTAATTAAGTCTTCATGACGCTCTTGTATCATTGGTCTTGAAAGTTCGAAGTATATTGTCAGTTCCTTTTCAGATAGGGAGAAAGGAGGCACAATGATTGAAGTATCAAAGTAACAATGAGTTTTGGTGTTCTGTTTTAGAATATGAAACTCCTGTAACTTGCAGTACTTATCTTTATAATGCATCTCCTCTGTTCAGAGCAAACTTCATTTACAGTTAGTGGAAAGCTACAAAACCAGATCAGAGATGCTCCAAATCAGGTATCTAGAAAATTACAGTTAGTGTTTGTGTTTTGCCTGGGAAATTTTGGTTGATATGACTTGTTCAATATCACTTCAGAATTTTAAGAAATAGACAAGAATGATATCCAATTTATCTGGGGCAGCAGACCTTAGCCATGTGACAATTCTCTCTTTTCCTGCATTTCCCTGCACATTTCTGGCTCAGTGAAGTGAGTGAATTGAAGGAATTATAAAAAGAAATTATGATGTCACTAAGTCTATCGGAATCGATGTACTTAAAGTCAAATAAAAACTTCATGTGCAAATTTATATTTTTATCTTGATTTTCAATGTTTGACTTTGCAAACTTGATAATTTAAAGAAGCTGCATTTGAAAAATCCCATTATTAATGCGATATTTTAGCTTCCAGAATTGCTGTGTTAGTGAGAAAGAAGAGGGAGTGGATTGCTTTCTCATGGCGGCAAGCCTCACTACAAGCTACTGTCTTAGTTTGGTTTCATCTATGAGCACAAGAATTTAGGAGCAGCCAAACAGGGTTAAACACATACTCAGCCTTCTATCTCTGATAATGGCCAGTGGTGGATTGGAAAGATAACAAGAAACAACACTAGCGTAAATAAATCTTTCAGGTCTTAAGTTCTCTGAGATGTGAATTCTTCATATATATGTTAAATCATTCCCTGGGCCAACAATATGTAGTCACTAGCACACTATTGTTGGAAATTAAGGGTCTCTTCATCAATAAACTAATATTACTTGCTTACACTTTGTCAGTATGGTATATTCTAATCCCCATTTTAGTCATAGTGGGATTTTCTTTGAGACATTGTCGTGCTGTAAAAGGCCTCATTCCCACACTGATTGCCTGCAAATGACAAAGGTAGCCACAATGTCCTTACTGCTGAGGCCTCATGGTAACTTTAACAAATCTTATTTATGCGGTCTGAAGTCAAGGTCCAACTTTGTTCAACTTTAAATGATCCATACGTAAAAATTAACTTTGTTTTTTCCTCTGTTGTGTGCCAGTACATTATGTAGTAAATGTTTTCATATGTTATCATTTCAATCCCAGTTCCATCATGTATGCTTAGTAGAAATAATTACTAAAGAATCGCATCATGCTCTGTGAGATTCTAAGAAAGGAATACTTGTCTGTTCTACACATTGTTCTAAATATCCTTCTGCAGCTCTGAAAGGAAGGAGTGCCATTTTATGGCTTTCCTTTTTTCATGTCTTTCATAGAACACTGAACAGATTTAATGCCCATCCACTCTCAGTATTAAAATTGCAGTTATGCCTGGATTGCATGTGGATTTTTCAAACAAAAGGATCTCTTTTCTTCTTGTCCCTCTCGTACATATGTTCACATTCTGCATAGTCACATGCTGCTGACCATGTGTATAAAGCCACGTTATGTCATATATCTTCTTTTTAAAATTCCTGTAATGAAAAGACTGAATAAGGCTCCTTTTGTTGATATACCTTGATATATCTGGTGTACTCATTATTCTGATATACTTAAACCAGATATTCAGATGTTTAAAAACCCTTATCAGAAACAGGCATGTTTAATGTCACAGTGATTACTTGCTAATGCAAACTGTGATATACACAAAGGCAACGGAGCAACAACTAAGGCTGCAAACACGAGAGATCGACAGTATTTCAGGTTATGTTAAAACCAGCTTCTTGAGAAAGGTAATTCTAAAATGAAATATTTAGTTTTACTATCTGAAATATTAATATTAGTTTAATTGGCTTTTTCCAAGATAATTGGATATGTTTCCATGTTTGTTGAAGAGGAGCAGTGGTCTAATTAGCTTTTTGTTTATTTTTTTTTAGACATACAGTTTATCATACCTTTGATTAATGTTTTTCCGTTATGTGGATTCTTTTAAAGACTAAAGTACTTTCCAAGCAGTAAAATGCCTTCTAGCATTACAAGAAAAAATATAGTTGCTGCACTTCAAATACCATTTCATTATATGTTCCTATATTACATCTATTTTTCAGTCTTAGCTTAAGCAAAACTCCTGTTTTCCTTTGAGTTTGAACTGAAAGGTGTAGCTCAAAGGTAGAGCTATGCTGATGTAGCAACTAGTTGCCACTGAAAGTGGTAAAATTCTTCTGCCATGCCTTTTTCACCCTCTGCAGTCGTACTCTTGAAGCCCTTGCATCAGCACTGCCATTCATGTGACCACACAGTGAATTCATTCGTGGAGATAAATGAGCAAAAAACCTAATTCTGCAAAGAAATTTGTAATTTTCTGCTGATTTAGCTCCACTGAACAGATTTGTCATGCATCAGTGCCAGCACAGAGAAGGTGGCAGGAGAACTTGTCCAGGACAAGGGGAAGAGATGGAAGAGGGGAGCAAGTCTGGCCATTTTGATGTCACCTAGCCATTAGATCATATTAGTCATCAAATTTTAGGTTTGTGTAAATTCTGACCTGGACTCAGTTAATTTTATCTCAAGGTCTATTGCATACTTCTTTTCCCTAAATTAAAAAAAAAAAAAAAAA
>VZTO01026075.1:0-27006 GCA_013400615.1 Syrrhaptes paradoxus
TTATGGCCCTGAACCCTCTGACTGGGACAGATACGCTGCTGAAGAGTACGAGATTCTTGTGGCTGAGGAGTCTGGGAACGAACAGTTACAAGAAGGGTAAGTATAGGCATTGCACTGCCCTGGGGACACACTCTGCTTCCAGCTGAGCTTTAGTAGAGCACGTGGATGCCACTTTTAACAAAGGTAGGTAGTGAACTGGACTCAACCCCGGAGCATGTGACGCTTGAACCAGTTGCTCCAAAGGCAGTACTGGTGTACTGGGGACAGTGGGCTGCTTTGTGGGCAGCCATTTGAATCAGCTACACCCTCCTCCTGAATGAAGATAGCTGGGAAAAAGGACAAAGCCTTTTTCTTTTGAAAACCATACAAGAAAAGAGATCAAATGACTTCTGCTAGTCTTGGCCACGTATTGACCAGGTCACACTATCATAGATTAGAAGCTGTAGCTCTGTTACATTTATTATACCTAGTGGAGACTTTCTTTGGTCAAATAATTTTACTTTCTGACAAACTTTCTGCCTTTTAGTCTGTGCTCTTCATAAGCTCTGCTTCAACATTTTCATTCATTTTGTTCAGACTTTTTTCTTTCAAACACTTGATAATTTTTGCAATACCTACACTCACTTTTGCAGCTTTTATTTCTATAAAATCATGGACAGGCACTCCAGCTACCCTTAGTGTCAGTGAGTTTAGGCAGAGCAGCTGCTCCAGAACCTCTCTGTGTGCAAAGGCTTCCTACAGAGGCTCCTAATGGAGACTCAGTATAATTATCTTTTAGATTTGTGTCTATGTTGGTGTCTTCTTGATAATATTTCTCTAGAAGTCTCCAGGTTAATATAACAAACATCCAAAGAATGCATACCCCATGGTAATCCTGCATGATTCAGTATTTCATCCATTCTTGAACAGTGTTTGCAGAGCCATTACAGTACTGAGAAGATTGCATAATTTTCAAAACTTCCCACACTGGAAAGTGCTTGGGATAACAGTAGCACCTACTAATTAATTAGCCACAGAGATTTGCAAAGCTTTTGAGAGCTCTGTTTGCCTCTCTCCCTGTGATGGGCATCCAAGCAGCTATGGGCTGTTCCCTCATCTCGTCTGAGCTGCCTTGCCTTTCTGTGGCCTTCACAATGGAAGATGAGGTAACACAGGATGGCAGATAAAATTGCTGTGTTCCCTGCATCTGCCTTGCAACACCTGTGTCCTTAGCGCAGAAAAGAAACCGGAGTCTGCCATAAAAGCTTTGCAGGACCATGAATCCTCGAACTCACCAAAACCAAAGTGGCAGGTGATGTCAGATTTTCGATGTCTGTCTGAAACAGCTGTGTCTTCCTGTAAAGAGCATGTCAGCAACCTTGCTGCTTGCTTTTAAGAGCCCCTGAAAAGCTCTGTAGTCATGGCAGCAGGATTAGATCTCATTTGTGGAGCATAGCAACAGACCACGCAGGAAAAAAGGAAGGGAAGAAGAGAAACAAAGAGCTGGATGCCCAGACAAATTTGCCAGATACAGGCAATGTATGTTTTTGCACATACATTATTTCTGCTGTCCTTTGAGGATGACAGAAACAGGGAGCGGAGACAAAACCAAGACAAGTTATGAGCTCTATGAGAGACCGGAACATTTTTGGCCAAGTTAGTTGGCAGAATCTGAAATCTGGTATTTGTCTTACTAAAACATTTGAAAATAACCATCATTCAGCAACCACAGAGGAATCAGTAAGTGTGTACCCCATCCGTGACTCAGCCCTGTCCATGGCTTCTCTGGATGGAAGGTTTCTGAAACCAGGCAGTGTCCGTCTGGCTGCCTGCAGGCTTGCCCTGGGGAGAGCCCTGCTCCTGGAAGAGGAACCCCATCTAGACGGAGTGGATATTGAGTGACTTCAAGGATGCTATGACTCTACTGAGAGCTACAATTATTAAAAATAAGAGAAAGGTGTCGTCTTGCTCAAGAAAACAGTGAAGCATCATGTTTCACTGGAAGCTTAAGCTGATCCAAACGCTTCTCAGCCATAGGAGAGAACCCCCTTCACCTGAGCAGGAGCAAGGGCACAGGGCAGGGCAATCCTGCTCAGGGGCAGACGGGTGGGACACACACGGGATCAGAGGGTGTTGCTTTAGGCAGCTTAGACCGTTTTTCTTGTCTCCCTCAACTCAGCTGATGGCTCAGCTGCTGACTTTCATGAACCCAGCAGCATAAGGAAGGGAAAGGGGGAAGAAGTACATTGCTGAACCACCCAGTGACAAAATGTGTGTGTTTGCCAGAAAAATGCACAAAGAATCTCCTGGAGTAATTTGCCTTCTCTGAATGAGCCAGAGTTGCCATAGTTGAGTCTTGAGGAACAGGCACGTGAGCCCAGATGTGTGTCCATGGGACTGTGAAGTTTTGAAACTGGCCTGGAAGGAGAGAAGGTGATCCTCTTTAATGCTGATCTCATGGAAAAGCTGTCCCTTGGCTGCTTCCTGGCCATAAAGGTGGAAAGCATTTTTCCAAGATGGGAAAGGCGAGCACTGTTGGGTCTTAAGGAGCAAAACAGTGAAGTGGGAAAGTCTCATATGGGAAAAGCCACTCGGGAGCCCCTTTTGAAGAAGACATGAGAAGGTTTAGTCCAGAAGCAAAAGGCAACAGAAATAAAATTATACTGGGGCTCCCAGTGCTGGCGAATGTGCAAGGTAAGCAAGAGAGGAGAGAGGTCACATTCCACATATAGGAAGAAAAGGAAGAAAGCTAACAAAAACTGGTAAAATTGAAGGAAAAGGGGGCACAAAAGGAACATTCCTAAGAACAGCATTCAAATGGAAATGAAAAGTTTTCCTCAAGCTGCATCACCTTAAACCAAGGAGACAGCAGAGAAACTGAGGCAGGTACCAGCATCCCCAGTGCATTCCGGGGGGGGTGCAGGCAGGCAGGGCCATGCTGACCCCCGGCAGGTACGGCTTAAGCAAGAAGCGTGCCCGTGGTGTGCTTCTGGTGTCCTCGCATGTGTGATCAGAACAGTTCCTGGGGTAGGATCCGGACCATTGTTTCCCGTCTCCCACTTACCCAAGGATCCAGAAGGTGGCAGAATTACTCAGCAGGTGCTTTCCTTCATGGAAGAGAAGATGAAAATGTCCAGGAAGGTGTTTGTGCTCCTTGTCTTCTTCACACAGGGATCACCAGAGACTGTAGCATGGACTGCTCCCCACAGCAGGACAGACACACTGACAGACTCCTGAGGATTTGCTGTGCCTGCAGGTGGGCTAGCGCGGGGAAAAACAGCACAAGAAGTGGTGGACGATGCTTTCTTGGCAACATCCATGCTGGGCTATCACGGGAGTTCACCTTCTTGCCACACGGTTTATTACTGAACAAACTCGCGCTGTTCCTGTGCTTGCCCTCGCAACACCTGCGGCAACATTTCCTTCAGAAGCAGCATCGCTTCCAGAACAAAAAGAATTTCAATTTCTTGGGAGCCCTGAGAAGCTAACCTGTAGAATGCTGAGACCGGAGAGGAAAAAACCCTCATTTCTCAGGAACAGGAATGGGACAAGAGCTCCAATGCAGAGAACAGAACCCAACCAGCCCAAACAGTGCCGCTGGCTGGAGCTGAGAACTCCCAGCCAGACTCCCCAGGCCACAAATGCTGACACCTGGATATTGAATTTCAAATCAAGTGAGAGAGGAGCATGGCAGCATGGCCACAATTGATCTTCTGGGGATGTCAAAACATATCCTAAGCCAGAAGATGCTTTGGAAACCAGGTGTTTCTGAACAAGTCTGAGCAAGCCACATCTCCTCCAGGGCTGGGGGGTGTGCCTGGATGACTTGATTTCTCCACTGGAGTTATTAAGGCTGCTGTGAGCTACTGACAGTTGTTACTGAAACTGGATTCAAACTTTATAATGCTGAACACCAAACAAAGTTGTTTTGGAACTTCTCAAACGAGGATGGATGGGAGCACAAATTCATGTCAGCTGTCAGAATATCCATTACTGCGGCACTGTTCTCAGTGCCTTATAAGTACCCTCCTCAAGGTTAACATCTTGCGTGCCCCTGTATTTTAGCCAGCTGCTTTAGTAGCCACTGCAGTAACTCTCACCAAAACATGGCTGTTAAAGACATGCCTTTTGTCTTTGCAGATCATTTGAAGAAGACTATGACACAGATGAAGTCTTATCTCCCTCTGAAACTGGAGACAAGCCAGACAAACTAGTTATCTCAGACCTCTCAGCATAGAGACATGGAAGACATGTAATCAATATCTTTCAAACTGGATAGCATTCAGTCCCAAGACACTTAGGGATTTTTCTTAAATCGGTCATCGGAGCGATGTGCTTTATTTTGTACACTGCAACTTGAGACCCCTTTTTCTCTTCCTGTGTAATTGCAATAAGGTAATTTCTATAAAAAGGCTTTTTACAATGTGTTATTGTGCACACTCATTAAAAATGGTGATTGCACCTTGTTTCATTTATATATAAATTCTGTTATGTCCCCAGATGTGCAATAAATGCCAGCATCTAATGATCGGCTGTAACAACTGCATGCAGCATCTGCAGTGGTCATTCCTCTGTCAGTTCACTCCTGTGCCGCTCTGTCCCCTGGACCTTCTCCCGGGAGTGAGAGAAGAGCTGCCAGATGAACTTAATTTAAATGTGTGTCTAGAAATCTTCTACAGCACAAGTCACAATGAAGTTCTCTTTTTTCACTTAGCGTCCTGGAAACCAAGGCAACATGCCTGCGCATGGGGAGAGCGAAGTCCGCTTTTGCGCTTTAAACCACAAGCTCTTGCAGCTGATACTGGAGATATTTTACTTGTATGAACCTGTGGACAGATAAAGCACTCTGATGGCATGTTTCTCTAAGATTTTGAGAGACAGTTAACATTTCTACGTTTTCTCTTGTGCATAAGATCTTCCTCAGGCTAGTGTTTTGTCTTTATAAAAGTATTTTCTAGCACATTTGCAAAAAACCCCATACATGCTGTTCAGCTGGTGTCTGAAGCTGCCCTGTCTTGTGTGCACCAGTTCTGTCCGTTCCCTGTGCTCTTCCCTCTCCTGTGCTGCTCACCTGCAGCCTGCTCCAAGAGACAAGGCTGAGATAATGAAGAAAAAACCCAACCCTAGCCCACTGTGCTAAATTTCTGTTACCAGAGGGATCCTTTAACTGGTAAAGGAATTAATCTATAGTATTGCAAAAAAATTATTTTCTACCCATGAAGCAGGCCCTGGTTTCAGGGAGGAAACAGTGTAACTAAGGAATTCTTGCTTCAAGTGCAAAATTAAACTCACTTTCCCCATAGAATCCCAACTGGTGTCTCTAGGAATAGCACAGGCTGTGCTGCAGGAGCTGTTCCTTCCTCCCTGGTAGCTGTGATTCAGCGCAGAGGTGATCATAACACGTTCTTACCAGTCTTCAATTCTAGCCATCGTAGATGCACAAATAAATCTGGTACTTACCTTCTCCAGCTTGGGACAGGTTTCAGCTGTTGTATTTCATTTCAGCTATCATGATTGTGCCCAAATACGCTTGGCTGGTACGTATACACTCACAGTAAGAGTATCAAACCCTGAGAGCATGGCTGCGTGAATCCCTGCCAGAACACCCGAGAGACACGGCCAGGGCTGGGATCAGGTCTCCAGGCAGGCAGCCCCTGGTCTGCGCTGAAGGCAGAGCCCGTGCCGCCAACAGACACCTTGTGCAGACACACGGACGCAGTCACCCTGGGGCATTCTGGCCAGAGATGCTGGCACCGTGGAGCGTGAATCCCCCGGTGACACCCCTGTGTGTTAATAACCAAGTAAGTAGTTGGCTGATCACTACAACGCAGCTTCAACTTTTCCAGGAGCCTTTGAAGGGTAACGCCTGCCTCCCGCTGCCGGGCGGGATATACCGCTGCCTTGCTGAGGTCAGTAACGCTCTCCTCAGGATCAACATCTGAAAGAGAGGAAATTTTCAGTTATACTGGGCTTGGACATCTATTCTGTTTTTCTTAAACAAAGCTGCAATTTTATACACATCCCAAGGACCTGGATTTGCCATCTGGGAAGCTTCGGGATGCCCAGGCTCTTAGCGAAGGCGCTGCTTGGTAGCTCCCATCCATAATAAAAGAGGTCGGCAGGGAGCACTCCAGCCCCACCAGGATCAGCCTCTTTGAATGCAGCAGGCACACAGGAGCGGCTGTGTTCAACACAAGGGTGTTTGAATCGCATCTGCACCATCACTGTAACCCTGGGAGGAAAAACTTCACCGGGGATGATTCCACAAAGGCCCAAACGCAGAAGAAACTAGGAAGCGATGGCAGAAATGAACATAGGGTGGAAGCTGCACAACCACTAATTGTAACCAGCTCTGTCCACTCTGTACCTGGAAGAACCCAGGCAAAGCACTTCACCTCTTTTTCTTCAGGTCCAGAGTGGTCTTTGATAAAATTTCACATCTCTCCAAAGACAGAGATTCCTCAAAGGAACAAGAAGAACCCAACCCCATTCTAGGCTGGAACTGAACCTCTGTGTTACTTCAGCACTGCTGGCTTTTAACTGCAGCAGCAGCAGTACTGGAATGTCCAGTTTGCTGATTTTGTCAAGTCTCGTTCCAGAAAACTTAGTGATTGTCTCTTTAAGGTTTTAACCTGGGCTAGCCCTGACACCTCCAAGAAAAGCAGCTTTCCTAGTGCTGTACAGAAAAATTCAACAATTCAGGTTGGAAGGGACCTTTGTAGGTCACTATTCAACCTCTTTGCTCAAAGGCAGGACAGCTTCTCAGGATACAATCCAGGTGAGTTTTGAAAAATCTCCAGAGATGGTGATTCTACAACCTCTCTACGTATTCCTCCTCCTCCTCCGTGTTGGAGTTCAGAGCAACATCCTTTTCCAGGAAGTATATTCCTGGGAAGGCACAATTTATCCTTCACACAAGGAGGGAGTTGGATGAAGGACTCGAGGACTCACCAGCTGAGCAGGTGACACCCTGTTCTCAAGCACCAGACGTGTGTGGGGTTGCAGATGCAGCCTGGGGTGAGCTGGTACTCCAGCAACCCTTGGTGCATCACTCTTGGTTTGGCATTTCCCTTCTTGCTAGGTCGTACCTGGAGCCTCCTGCTGCTGTTCCTGCTCTCTGTATTCACCCACCGCCTCAGGATCTGTCCTCTTTCTCCTCATCTGCCTTTTGCAGAGGGGCTGTAACTCAACCCATCAAATCAACTCAAGAGCTTCATCTCCCACCAGTCTGCCTGAACTGGTGCCTTTTTTTTTTTTTTTTTAAGAAGTCAGTATCCCGAACCTGGTAAAAAATCACCAGTTACCTTTTCAAGGTTTGGCTGCAATAAATGGAGACAGAGGCTTGCAGCTGCTGTGCGGAGCCCTCTGGCCCCAAAGGCAAGGCCCTCTCTTTACAAACAAAGGTTCACTGCTGCCGTGACAGAGTGATTCCAAACCCAATTCATGCTTTCTAGTAGGTCAACACAAAAACCTATCACACACACACACAAAAACCCCACGTCCTACAGATGTTTTGCCTTATACGTGAACACCAGACAAGCTACAGAAGCCACTGCCAGCATGACACCAGTGCAAACCTTGCAGCAATTTGTATTATTTACTCCAGGAGTAGAAATCCATTCTCCCTCACTAACGCATTTGCAAACATCCCTAATTCAGCATCGAGAGATGAATGGGTAAAGGAGGCATTCTGCACCCCTCTGTGCCTCAGCCCTGGCCGCAGCTGCTCTGGCTGGACGGTTTCTAAAGCTGCAGCGTGTAGGCGAGGTGAATCTGGCAACTCCTGTCCTACTTCTTAGCTTTTCTTCCTGGGATAGTCGAAACGTAAGAAGACCGGGAGGTTTGTGCATACAGACACCAGAACCTGCCCAGCTGCAGCACGCTCTCGAGAAGGAACCAGCCCGAGAATCACCGAACACACAACTCGTAGAAGTCCACTCTGGGGGTGCCTCCCCCCTGCACCTGCCGAGGCCACCTGAGATGGTGCATACCTTGAAAGACAGAGCGTGTATTTTCGTTGTAAATCCAGCTCAGGATGAAGGCTGTCATGAGCTGGATTCCCTTTTCCTTACGAGTAGCCAGAAAAGTGAGTAAAATTCAGTTTTGCATGATAAAATACATCTGTGGTTTTGTTCTCACTTGTCTGCTTTTGTCCAGCAAAATGAAGTCCTGTGCCCTTGCAAACCCCTTGCTTTTTATGTTCACAAAGTCTCTCTCTGCAGTACTAAGACAGGAGATATGTCTCGATACAACCCCGTGCAATTACTGCTGGAATGGTACTAGCTTGGTTTTTTTCTTCTAAAATCTCTGTAGCAATGGCTACACTGGAGTTTCCACCAGCAAAACCCAGGCGCGGGCACAGCTCCCCTCCTGCCGGGCTGCCACCCCGCCGCAGTGCTGCAGAACCAGCCCACAGGCAGCAAAACTCGAAATTCCAGCCAGGCTCAGCCTGGGACAACCTTCCTGCGCTGCCGAGCGGAGGATTTCAGCAAGCCGACTCGAGATACTCTAAACAGGTACTGTGCTTAGTTTCTGAAACAAAATACACCTGAAAGGCCACAAAAAGATCACTGCAGAGTCATTTGAGTGGGATTATTTTTGAAGTATGGCGTTTCTAAATCACAGCATCTTAGGTCTATGCAATCCAAACTGAACCTCCATGAAGAGCATGAGCTACTGTAAGAGAAACGTGTAAACAGTGCTTACTCGTGTTCTGATCTCTTCTCTGTATCACTGGGTGATGGTTTTAGAAACTGAATATTTAATAATAAAGGTTCTCATACTTTGTAAAAGTAGTTTGGAGACATTTTGTGCTGGCATGGTTTTATCTTTGTATTTTTACTTTGTATTTTCTTCTCTTTTGGCAAATAAAGAAGTCTTAAATTCAAAAGGTAAAACCTGTGTTGTAGTGGTGGGGCAGTGTTACTGCTCACTTCAGCTGCTGGCCCACACTCGCCTCCCCTGCTGCTGCTGAGCTCCCACCATCCCGTTCCCCATCAGCAAGCCTGCCAATGTCAGGACTCCAGGCTTTCCTCTCAAAAACAGTGGGAGAAGCAATCCTACCACTTACCTTTCCAACAGCTTCATCCTCACCACAGAGCACTGCCCATCTGCTCACTTACCAAAATGCCACATTCCCTTCTTTTATCCTGTCCTGAAAAAAAAAGACATCTCCTGGATCTTCTGCAAGTGCAATGAAGAGGAAGGAAAAAAAAAAAAAGAAAAAAAAAAGACAAAAAGGGGTGAGAAAACATGCTGCCTTTCCTGATTTCATTATATGCAAATGCTGAAGCAGAATCACTGCATTATCGAATGTCACCGGGGAGACTGACGGGTGTGCCTAAAGCTGTCTAACGCACAGTCACCTTCTGGTGGGCTCCTCCGGGCTCCTTTCCTCAGGGACACTTCAAATGACATAGTTCAGACCAAAGATGTGCTTCCAGGGTCAGCACTAGTGCATTACATTACAGACCTTGCAGAGGGGATGTCATCAAGCCACATCCTTGGAATGATTCTAACATACAAAGCTGCTCTTTTTATCATTTCACTTCTTAAAAGATTTTTTATAATTTGTATAAAAATTAAATACCTAAAAATGTCTGGGGGTGTGTGCTTCTTACATACAGTAGAAAAAGGCTTTTATTCTGGATCACACCAGAATCTTTGCACAATTCATGTGCCACATCCGTATGATCTTTTTCTTGAAAGTCCGGCGGAGTTTGATCAAACAAGCAGCTTCTTGCTGTGCCAGAATTACCTGCCTTGGAAAGCAGGCTTTTCAGGTTTCACTTGAGGCTGCTGGTACGTTGTTAACTCTACAGGTTTTTTTCTGACAATACAAAATTTTTTAGTGCTTGCAGGGCAGCCTGTGAAATATAATGACGACACAAATGGAAACGGCTGCGCGAGACATCTGTTACCTGCCCCGGGGGTTTGTGATAACGTTTTAGAACTCACTGCACGGGGGACATCCGCAGGGGAGTTCAGCAGGAACACAAGGGTCTGTGGCAGCCCCAGTGTCCACGGGCACTGCACCGTGGGTCGCACAAGGCAGAGAGCAGGAGCAGCGCCTGCGGGAATGAACTGATGGAACAGCAGCGAGGTCAGCACCAACCAAGTGTTCATTTCCCGTTGTTTCCCTGCCCTCCTCCCTCTGGGATTTAATCCCAACCAGGGCTTTCACTGACGGAGGATACGTGGAAAGAGCCTTTCCACTCAAAACAGAAGTCTGGATGTCTTCTCTTTCTTGAAAGAGCATTTCCACCTGTTCAGACTGAGATGGTCAGAAGCACCAGACTGATTTTGTGCTACTGCACCTCACACCACCATCAAAATCCTGCCCCTTCCACATGGAGCTCTCTTCTTTCCATCTTTGGCAGGAAGACTCCCACAACAAAATGTTTGATGAGCTGCTTTTCTTTCTGATGCAGCTCTAGAAATTACAGGATTTTATTAAAGTTTGGAAATTAATCGCTTTTTCTGAGAGGATTGGGAAGAAAGCTCAGAAATATCTGACTTTATGCTAACGCTGAGAACAGTGCTCCGGGTCCACAGCGCTGCAGGAGGAACACCGGGGAGATGGGCAACTCCCGCCAGCCTAGCCGGGGCTAAGCTGGAGCTAAAATGCTCCCGGGGACTGCAGTTCCCCCGTGCTCCCCCACCGGCAGCCAGCAGGGAGCAAGTCCCGGACGGGACGGAGTTGTCACCCGGCCCTCTGACCACAGCCAGCGTGGGAAGGTCCCAGCACAGTGTGTTGCTTGTGCTGCTGTAAAACGGACACTAACGCCTCTCAAACGAGAGCCACTGCAATTATTTACAGCAACATTAGGATCCTTCCCGTTGCTCAGCTTATTCAAGAACAACTAGCCAGGAGGTTAAGAAAACCAAAGCAAGCCAACCCTAATTTAAACAATTACAGAATTAGTCATCAACGAACTAAGTAGTATTTAGACAATAAGCTCAACATATGCAACACTGATGCCCTTAGCAGTTGCAGAATAGAATTAGAAAACTAACATTTATTAAATCAATTTGAATTTTAATATACATTTCAAGAACGTGGCAGCATAAAAGGAAATGTTTTTAGAAACAACCTGAATCTACCATTTGCAAGTTTACATTAACGATCAGGGCTCTGCTGTTGACAGTAGCAAAACACACTTGACCTAAATCTCCAACTTTTGGTACCATATTTAATGCAGCAGTGAGATAGTAAAGATTCCAAGTACTCCCACATTTCTGGAGCAAATGTACTATGTATTTAATTTAATGAAAGTCCTAATAAATGTACCACCGACAATCTCAGCAAAACTTAACAGCTCTGCAAAAGCATTCAGAAACAACCCATGCTGTGCAGTTCCCTCCCTTGAAACCAGACTCCGGTTTGGCTACGTACACGTAGTAGACTAATAAACAGATTTACATTAGTAGGTCACGATCAAACCACCAAATTAGAAAATGGTAGGATCCTTCTGGGTCAAAACAAAAATCACATACAAGTTTAACTAAATACATTTTAATAGGACATCGTTAAATCTCATGAGGGCTAAAAAACACAGATCTTAGGTACTTGGGTTGGCAAATAAAGACAAGAATACTAAGAAGCATTTTCCACCATTTACTCATTATCAAAAATATTTTTCAACTCTTCTTGCAAAACAAAAACAAAAAAGTACAGACTGGACACATACATCACATTTTTCTTCCTATGGCTTTAACCCCCCACCCTACCCACCCCACGAAAAAGACGGGGGGAGAAACAAACCAAAACCAACAAAAAGATCTGACCACGTTCACAGAAAATGACACCATGGTACACTACAAAACAAAAGGAGGTGTCATTTGTGTCCAAAGGTTTTTGCTTATTTCTTAGGTGAGGAACCACCATTGTACATGCTTTGTGCCAAATCAAAATACAGCTAACGTTGGGTCAGCAAGCTCTGCGGGGCTCATCGGATGAGTAAAAGGAAAGAGGGAGGCAGCAAAGTAACTCAAAACCTTCACATACTATTTAACATGCTGTTGGAACGGGAATCGCCTTTTAAATCAGAGGGTAATGTTTTGTGTTCTAGTTAGCCCATGTGTGAATTTGTGCTGTACCCTGCAAAGAGGAGATATTTCTGCTTTTTTCACCAAGTAAGCTTTGTTGGGCTGTGAAGTCTTAAATGCAAGACTGGATTCTTCCACTTGTACTCTTAACTTGGGGATTATGCCGAAATGAACCATTCTTGCATAAAGCTGAATTCCTACAAAGGCGCTTTCATCGTAACACTTCCCGAGATCGGCTCTTTGACAACGTTGTGTTAGTTTTCCACTTTAGGGCCTTTCAGCCCAGGTTGAAAAGCACTGACCTTCCAAAGCTACTTTCAACGTATTAGAGGAAAATTAGATGGATTCGGGGTGGAGTGAATTCTATCACTTATTCTAACAAACATCCAAGTATTTGACCTTAGCAGCTGATCCTCTGCCCCAGCCGAAAGACGCCTGTCGGCAAAGAACAACCCTCTATTGGGGTGCAAACTTAAACACAGCCCCCCACCGGTGATAACCGCCGTGGCAGTCTCTGCGTATCCCAGGCACTGACCGGCAGCCGGGCGGGGTGGGAGTCAGCCAAGGAGGCTCTCTGTAGCTCACAAAACCCCTCTCTAGAAGGAACAGCAGTAAAATCAGCAGGAACACAAAAAAAAAAAAAAAAAGGGGAAAAAAAAAAAAAAAAAGGGGAAAAAAAAAAAAAAAAAGGGGAAAAAAAAA
The DNA here is from genome assembly GCA_013400615.1 of Syrrhaptes paradoxus. Lineage (NCBI taxonomy): Eukaryota > Metazoa > Chordata > Aves > Pterocliformes > Pteroclidae > Syrrhaptes > Syrrhaptes paradoxus. The sequence goes on from VZTO01026075.1 coordinate 12,730, forward strand.
AAAAAAAAGAGGGGGAAAAAAGGAGGAAAGGAGAGAATGGTGCTGATAAAACTCAGGCCTGCTTTGTGTACAAGTAATTTTCTCAACCCAAACAAATCAGTAAGTGTTCAAAAAAATGGAGTTGGCACAGAGAGCATAACGGATCGGAACGTGACCTGTGGAATCATCAAGAAAACAAAACAAAAAAAAAGAATGATGTTGTTAACAGGGACGGGGTATCCAAGTCAGCAGCCTGACGTTCATAGCTAACCAACTGATCTTCCTGACCCTGGTCTGGAAAGCAAGCTGCTTTTTGGGTTTTTAGCTTTCTCGATATATTTAGTAACTTTTTTTATTGTTAAATTGTTCCATGGAGTAGACAACCAATCCTCACCATCAGAAGTTACCTACCCTTCTCACACTGTACTCTGCAGCTCAATGCTGGAGAATTCCCTACAGGAATATTGGGTGATTCTCTAGTAATGGTGACTGGAACTGATGGAGAACTACTTTCCTACATCACAGCACAGTTCAGATGGACTAACTAGACACCACTTCTCTGCGTTTAAGCAGAAGCTTTGACTGAGCACAAAGCATGACCAGGTACAATGAGGTTAATACACTCCTTGCCAAAGATCTTGTGATAAAATCATTTACATCAGCAATTGATCTCAAACTATGAGGTGCTGTAAGAACTAAAAACAGTTTTAGGGTAACTCCTCCATTATCTGCAACTATTTCCCAGACACTAATACACAGAACATAGCAATGAAAAACACTTGATACAAGTGATCTAAACGCAGGAGCTCCAGCAAGTTAAACAGAACCATAGCTGCCTTAAAACTGTAGCAGTTCCCCTACTGATGGCAGGGAAAAGAAAGAAAGATTCAACAGTCATATCTCATGTCTATAGCTTCATCCAAACTTTTATCATCGTGTGTACTGGCAGCTAAAAACGTAGTTACTGGTGACCCTGTCACATTGATTACACTGGTGCTTGTGCTGGCATTGCGCACCGCAATGCTTGTCACATTAATGCCCAAAGTAAGCCGAGTCTGCTCCAAGGCCTTTTCTGGCACTGCAAATGCCTCCAGCTTCTTCTCCCCATTAGCCATGTACGAGTTTTGGCAGCCACGGCATATGCAGTCAAGGCAGGCTTTGCGGTTAGAATAGCAAGGGCAGCGTTGGCCACGGCATGTAAGAACACTTGGATTTTGGGTGGCACGACCACATTTACACCCTTTCTTTTCTTGTGGCTTTTTATACACAGTTTTTGTTGGGCTTCCCGGCATAACGTTACTGCTAGGAACCTTCTTCTTTGCTTTGTCTTTTGTTTTCAGCACCCCTGGTTTGGCTTTTGGGTGAGATTTCTTAGGGGCATGTTCTAAATTCTTTTTCATGCTTTTGTTAGACAGGAGCACAGTTTTACTTATTTTGGGAGTAGTGCCTCCGTTCGGTACAGTTGCAATGGGCTGCAAAGACATTTTATTTTCCTGTTTCACTGTTACAGGAGCTGATGCTCCCAGTGTTGGGCCACAGATGATGCTGGAAATGGGTAAAGGTTGAACCTTTTCACTGTCGCTTTCTGATCGAGAGCGCTTTCTGTTTAACTTAACTACCTTAGGCGTCGCCGCTGTACACGAGATTCCGTGAGGAGAAGCATCTGTGGACATGAAAATGTTATGGCTAAGAGGTGGGGGAGAAAGCTGCAGGAAAGGGCCGTTAGTCATGTTTGCTTCCAAGCTGGGCTGCAAATTAGAATCACAGACTTCAGTATTTGAAACGGTCTCTAAGCTCCGGAGAACTTCCTCGACACTAAGGAGAAGCGAGCCCCCTGGTTTTATATCTTCACTGAAACTGCAGATGTCGATGCCTGTCGTACACAAGTCACTAGTAGAAACTGTATCGCACACAGGCTGCAGGCTGCTAGAGATGTCTTCAGTTTTTATATACTCTCCAGTACTACAGACATCAATTGTGTTTGCGTGCTCAGGAGAAGGAATATTCACTCCAAGTTTATCGACCGAAAGCCCATTACAATTGGGCAACCCGTTGATAACAGAAGCTCTAATATCAATGTTGTGTGTGCTTTCAGGTATCGACGTAAAGCTAGCTGGAGGGTCAGCCGTGAGTTCTGAGGTTGACGGTACTGGGGAATGTGTCAAACACAAAGCCAAGGCTGTATCGGAAGATTTTTCTGTCTCTTCGTGGAGTGGTGATCCATCTTTGAGCAAAGCCAAAAGATCTGCAGAACAATCAACTGCTTGGATAATATCTCGTGCCAGTGGAGTTTGCGTTATGTATTCGCAGAGTTTCTTATAGCAGTTCACTAAGATGCTTAGCTGCTTGTTCTCCTCAAACTGTTCGTAGTCCTTGCACCAGCTACATGACGGTTTCATCATCATCTTCTTGCCTTTACAAGTTTTGCAGACATAATGCTGACATGTGGAGTTGGTAGGAGCTATAGGGTCTTGTAGCAAATTTCCTAAGGAAAAAAGAAAGAGAAAGATTACAATGGACTCAAGTCAGGTTTCCAGGGCAGTATGGGATCAATTTTTTGTACAAAAAAAATTAACTGAAAAAGTTTAGTAAGTCATGAGAAAATGTACCATCCAAACAATGGCCTGTAAAAATTTTCACAGCTGCTATGTTTTAAAACAACAGTAAATTAAAAAAAAAAATTAGAAGAAAACCCTCACACCATAATTTGCTGTGCTGCTGCAGCCTTCGGACACTAAAACACTGCCAACCCCCTCTTCCCCGCAGCAGTTCCTTCCAGTGGAACTCACAGAACACACAAGAGTTCTATCAATTGACCAAAAATGCAACAATAAACTCCCATTCAGAGCTACAGCAGAGATTTTAATGAAATTAGTGACAACAAATGGCAACTGAGCAAAGGGAGTCTCTAAAGGGAATGTAAAAATGATGAAACATCAACCCCAAAAAGAAAGAAGACACAGCAGACTTTGTTTTACTTTTCACTGAGCTGGGACTAAAAATAGAGCTTAGCTTTGTGACGGTCAGTGTCATGAATAAAGCACAAAGATTTTAACTTTGCAAGCAACAAAAAGAGTTAAATGGATCCCAGGAATTCTTATAAACACTGAAAGAAACACCTAGTAAACTATTTAAATTTTTTAAAAAAATGTACAAATCTCTAATAAATTACTCTTGTGCCAAACCAGAAGGTACACCAAGGCAGCTATTTACATACCCTGGGGAGCAGTGGCTCCCTGCTTCCCAATTCACAGACACCTATCAGTCCAGTAATACTTAAACAGTGGCACTATCATAGCCAGGGTGTCAACGACAGCTCACGTCCCGGGCAGGAGTGACGAAATGAGAAGAAAGGCTTTTCTCTGCAATCTTACTCTTCAGAATAAGAAGCTAATAAAAATGAGTTGCTAAAGGAATAAACACACCTGACAGCACGGAGAGTTTCAGACACCCAGTACTGACAGTCTGGAAGGTTATATCCCCTGATCACTGAAACTGTAAAAACCTGGAAGAATGTTTCTGTTTTTCTCTTAAATACAAACCAAGTAATGCACAAGGATAAAATATGAAAGAACAGAGGTAAAACTGAAATTCTGCACAGAAATAATCCGACTAGTAACTCTATCCAGAAAAGGACAGTATTGCTTTGCTATTTCTAGCCAGCTCTAGGCCAGAAAGATATTCTAACACCTAAATTAAACTTCAGAGTATCTGTAGTCATCTACAGCAACAGGCTTCCCCGCCTTCCCAAGCAGCAGATTTTCAGCTCTGATCAGACCTCTCCCCCGTAAGAAGCCTTTGTTGGATGAGTTCCAACCATCAGCGATTCTCACCCAGATTTTCCAAAGTGAAAACATGCTAGGAACAAATGAATAAAATGAAACAATTTGTGAAGAGAAAGCAAAGAGCATATATTAAACCAGACTGAGATTTTTAAATCCTATCGAATACAAAGATATTCCCTCTCATCACTCACTTGCCAGGGAGGTTTTAATCACACGGACCTTCTGTAACCGATTTTCATGACGGCACTGTGAAGGGATATCGTTAACTGGACCTAGCCGAGCAGAATGAGCTACCAACCAAGGAATAAAACCCAACCTTTCTGCCTTGTATTACCTTAGCCTGGAATCCAAGCCCTCAGGGAGAAACGCACGACCTTGGCTGCAGTAGCAAAATACGAAATTTGTCCCGCACTCTGTAGTTTTTGCCAAAACGTTCCACCCACTTTCCTAACCCAACCCTTTGTACTTTTCATTATTCAAACTACTTTTGAAAATTCAGCTTTTTGTGCGTGTTTAAATAGGACATCTGCATTAACACAGTGACTCTGCAAGGCTCTGGAACTCCACGAGTGACCAGACTATCCCATTTTCCCTTTGAAATCCAAATTCTCTGGTGTGTCTTTGGGAAAGGGTTGCTCCAACCCTCCACCTCAGCTGCCTCCCAGTAGACGTGGCTTTGTGTAAACTAGTTTTTAAACAAAAAATAACAACAGTCAGTGCTGAAGTCATCATTATGTAGGTTTTTTAATACATTGAGAGAAAATGTAATTGGTTAGAGAGTTGGCAGGTAGCACACATCTACACCATGTCAAACGATGAGAACTCCCGTGCCGGTGCGACTGGAAGAGGGGCCGTAGGGAAACACGCTGTGTTTGAACATGGCCAGTTGCAGGAGGAACACTGAACAGGAGAAGCTGTAGAAGAGGGAAAGGTTCACAGCACGATCACAGCAACACTTGCTGGGAAATGCACTTCACCGTCAGAGACTGGTATTCACCTCTTCTTTGCTAATCTCGTGAGGAAGGGCTGACTGAGGATGGCAAGACCCTATCACCATGAGAAGACAATAGCAAAATGCTCTTCAAGTTCAGCAACTAGGATTTAAAGCCAACAGATGGAACACGAAGTCACACAATCCAACCTGCAGTAATTTTTTTTTAAGTTCCTTCCCTTTAAAAGACACTTTAAACATCAACATAAGCAGAGATGTCCAGGCTGGTCCTAAGAATGGACTTGGTTTTGTGAGAAAACTCTGATAGGGAAAAACAAAGCTTTAGATCACACCAGCTAGTCTCAGAAGTCATGTCCTTAAGCAAAAGGGTTCACAAACAGCTGTCCATCCCCTCTGGATCTTGAGTCTTTCCAGCAGGACCAGCAGAAGGCCGTGCCCTGACCAGTGCAGGAGGCAAACACACCCAGCACTCGGTCATTTAATGCTTTGAGACTTCAGAAACCATCGTACAGCTGCATGCATCCACAGTGCTCCCAGGACACAACCCCACCAGCACCAGTGAACAACGCAGCTGGGTGTGCTCCTTGTCCATCCTTAGCCGCTTTTTGCTGCTTACGATGGTCAGTTATACGATCAATGCTTTACAGGTTATGAAGCACTAAAATACTTAAAGAGATGGAACAAAATAAAAAATACACCAATTTAACTTTTAATTAGATTTTTTTAAAAAAATCATCACCAACTGTGCATTTTACATCTCCCAAAATAAATTTGGCTGAAACTGCTGAACGCTAAAAGAGGATACTGAAGAATTTAAATTTCCAGAAGCTTTGGGGAAAAATACAGACAGACAGACAAAACATAGGGAAGAACAGAGTGAGTTCTACCCTCAGTAAATGCCAGGCAACCTACAGAGGAGGGAGATTAGGAATGCCTGAGCTGTGAGAATATTTTCAGCTTGAGCTCATATCTCATTGAATATTCATTCTTCAGTCAAAGTTTCTTTCTCATATGGATTCTGTGGCACCTATTATCTCTTCAGCTTTAGTATTGTTCAGCTAAAAAAAAAAAAAAAAAGGAAAAAGTCAACCATGAGATGCAAATTCAGAGAAAATTAAATTTCATCACTGTTAATACTCAGGGAATGGTATTAAGTCAGCAACACTGTCCCAGAAAGATCACACCTGAGCTGCTACCCAGAATCTGGAGGTACTAAGCCTTGGGATGCTCCAAATTGCTGGATTGTGCACAGGCTCCCGAGGCATAACGCTCAGTTGATGCTGCAAATTACCAGATCTTCCCAGATTAAGGTGACGAAGTCCACCATGAAGATAAAGGCGGGAAGGATTCTGAGACGTTACCTAGCCCATCCTCAGAGTCCCAAGAATACCGATACTGAGTTAGACCAAAGATCCACCTAGCCCAGAAGCCCATCTCACTGGCAGCCAAAAGCAGGTGCCTAGGGCAGAGAGAAAGAACAAGGCAAGCCAACTCCTAATGCTTGCCCAGCTTTTAACCATTATTAGCTGAGAGACTTATCATGGGAAACAGGGTTTCCGTGTATGCAGCAACCCTTGGATTCTCTCCTTAGGCTTGCCTATTTATTTCAAGTATCAGTCACAACAGGCTTTGACAACAAGTCTGTAGCTCTTAATCCACTGCACTGAGAATGACCTTTTTGTTTTGAACACGACTCTTACTAGTTTCACGGGACAATCTCTGGTTCTTGCGTTGGATGAGGCAACAGTCAGTCCCTACCCCTGTCTTCCACACCACTGCAGTTGGACAGACATCTACCACACACCCCTCCAGGCTGTCTCTGTCCCAGACCGAGCAGTTGGAGCTCACTTAGCTAGCACAGAACTTGGTCCTTAGGCTGGGTCACCCTTCTCCTAACTCCTTTTTGAGATGGGGGGATCACAACTGCAACAATATAAGATCCAGGTGACCCACAGCTTTATATAGGGCCGTAGTAAAGTTTTCCACTTTCTTCTCTATTCCAGTCCTGGTTTTTAGCATTTGCTTTGCTTTTTTGATGGATACTCAGTACTAAGCTGATATGCTCAGGGAGTTTTCTATTACAAGGCCAAGATCGCATTTTTGGCTGGTGCTACCACTTGCTATAAATTTACAAATGTATATAGATCTGCAAGATATAAAAAGGTGAGCTCTGAGAAGTTAATATTTGTCATTTTATTGCACAGTCGTTCATCTGCATAAGATCCTTCCATGATGAGCCCTTCATTTTTATTACCCTAAGTAGCTTTGTATTACTAAATTTTGCCTCGTCTTTTCTCACTCTCTTTTCCAAGGGGCATATTAATATACCAAAAGCAAAATCAGAGTTTACAAACCCTCCAAAAAGAGGCTTTCCCTAAACAACATCAGCTCTTAATTATCCTGCTTTCAGACCTTATATTTAAACATCTACATTAATATGAGCACTTACATCTCATAAGCTGCATATACAGAGGAAATATTTTTAATATATTATTTACAAAATATCCCAGCTGTCCTGGAAAGGCTGCTACCAGGAGGGAGGTCATTTAAAGCACAAGGAATACTTCCTATTGTGTTCCTTAATGAGCATTACTTCACAGCTGCAGGAAGAGGGGAAGCATCTGCAAATTGAATCTCAGAGACCCAAAGAAGGAGAAGAACTGGGAATCAAAGCAATTGTTAGGTGTGTATATCCAGCAAATGTGCTCCAAATGGGCGAGATTCACCAAGACAGACTGGAACCCAAACAGGTCACCTCCTTCCACCCTCATCTCTCCTCAGCAAAGGCAGGAATATAATGCCCTAGAAAAGGGGCTAAACACAAGTCACTTATGTAGCACCCTTGGAAAAGCCTACTGAAACACCTTATATTGCCTTTTTTAACAACTCAGAGTCTTAAGAACAATGTAACTATGAAATCTTAATTTGATGAACCAGAAAAAAATATTATGTCAAATTTTGTTACAAGTAAAAGTAGAAATAAATGTACCACTGGGGTTAATTTCCAACATTAATTTGCCAAAGAGTCTTTAATCTTCGGCTGCATTCATATCCCCAGAAATCACCCTTGTTTTGTAGCACGCAGCAAGCGAGTGGGAAGCTCAGCAGCCAAGCCCTCTACTCCTTCCACTCCCCACCTGACTGAAGTTGCGGATCTGCTGCACACACAGGAGGACTGGCTTCCGTGGAAAAGGGGAGAAGATGGTTCAGAAGGAAGGAGAGAAGGAAGATCACCTGCACCAGTTAATCTGTTAACATTAAACATTACACGATGGCATTTTTAAACCAATTATTACAAAAGCTTCTGTGAACTTTGGATGAGTCAGACAGAAATTCTCCAGCTGTTATCTGGCAAGTTGAAGAAAACCAGGAAGCTATCATCAATCTGATGAAGCACACATGTAGTGTATGACAAGCACCCCAAATTAATAGCCAGAAGCTGGAGATTTAGAAGTTGGAAAGCTACACTTTCAGAATTTTCATTTCTGGATTAAACATGGTTTCTACTAAAATCATTAGCAACAGGCAGTAAGCTCTAACATATTGCTACATTCAAGCTTCAGAGTTAACCACCTCCTGAAGGGTGGGAGCTGTGTTACCAACTGGGATACCACTTAATGGGCTTTCTGAAGTTCAGCTATCCATCCACCTGCAGCTCAAGCACTTTGGCAGAAGCAGCCTCTGAAAGGAAAAGGCTCGTTCCCCCACCACCTTCCCTGCGCTTGCTCCCTTCTTCCACCCTGCACCGCGTCTCTTCGTCTAAGGAATTATCAGCTAGATCAGACGGAAGAATGAGTATCTCAGTGAGGTTTCAAAGCAAAACATGCAAAAGAAAAATACAATCATAAAAGCAGTAGCCTTTCCAGAGTTTGATTAAAAAAAACCAAAATCCTAAAAGCACTATTTGCAAAGCTATTTGACAATAGATGGGCAGGTATATTATAAGTGGTGAAAAGGCTTGTTAACCATCTGCAGAAAAACAAAACAAAATGTGTAAGATCTGTTTTACATGGGTGAAAGATCTGGATACTTCCTAGAAAAGAAGATACTAAATATACACCCCAAACCAGAGAAACTTCTTGCACGAGAGATTAGTGCAAGGGACAACCACCAAGGACAAAAGTGAAAGGTCTCAATTCTCAAGCCCTAACATGAACCCCTTCCAAACCGTACACTCAGGATGGGGGGCTTCAGCCATGGTCTAGTTGCTGCATTTAACAAAGATCACCAAAGTCAAGAGGCAGATTCACCAGACGTAGGTTTGTCCTCCCCGTGCCCTTACAAGCTGTCCCAGTTAGAAAATGTTTGGCAGCTTTTCTCGTCATACAGAAACCTACTGGCTCACCTGGCAGAGGTGCCACCTACCACCCAGATATCCTACACCCACTTCCCAGCGCTCACAAAACAAATTGGCATTTGCAGCGACCACGCTCTTGGCTGAAAGGCATGAAGATGCAAGACATCTGCAATTTTACTAGCACAAAACTTTGAAGCTATGTCTACAAAACACAGATTGTAAGAGGAGATTGCAATGATAACACTAGAGATGTACTTACCCTTTAATGTTTTTTGTGGGACAAGATTCTGTATGCAGAAATAGTTTTATTCAGCCAAAAACTACAAATAGAAAAAACTGCCCAAGACACAACCCTTTTTCAGATCTGAAACAGTACGAGTTTACCTGTGAACTAAATGATAGTATTTCTTCCTGGAAATACCCTCTTGCTCTTAGATCACCACAACTACATCCGTGCCACTAGAATTTCCCAAAGACATTCCCAAGCATTAGGAGATTCCCCATCGGTGAAATGGAAACATGGGGAGGGCACCCCCACACACCTTATTTCCAAACTTTTTCAGATAAAACATTCTGCTGGCTGATGAGTATTTCTGAGCCTCCTCCATCCACAAACAACTATGAAAAATTAGCTATAGAAATTACTACTGTCATATAGGGATGGTCATGACTCAAGAATTAATGATTGTATAACTCTTTGGAAAAATAAAAACTGCACTATTTTTGTCCAAACACCATGGGAACCCAAATTAACCATGATAAGAATACAGTTAGACTATTTTTCTGCGTATCTGGAGAAATACAGTCAACCTCTTTAGCTAAAGTTCAAGACAAGAAAAATAGAAATATGACAACAAATTGCAATTGAACTGTAGAAGGGGTGCTTTGTTTTCTGACTCCACCCCCAGCATAATAAACAACAGAACATATTTTACCAAGACCTATGTCAAAGTTGTATTTCTGTTTGAAGTCTTTGTGTTTACAAAAACACTGACTGGGAAACTTCTACATGTATTTTTTAATAAACTGCGTGGCAAAGTTCAAATTTTGTCATGAACAGGCTTCAAAAAGACAGAGAAATTCATCTTTTTCACCATCCAATGTAAAATTTGCATGTGATGATGCTTTCCCAAAGTCAAGGTTGCTGTATATTCAGAAGTTTTAAATGGCAAAGTTAACATTTCTCTAATGGGTGTAAGATCAATTTAATATGTTTCTATGCAGCATGAAGACTTGTAAGAGTTCAAGCTTGCTTTGAAAGTTTAGATCAAGTTGATCACATTCTCAGAGCAAACAAAAAAGTAATGAATACTATTTTTTCCCACCAAACAAAAACACACCATCACACTTAACCGCGAAATCTTAAAGTAAACTGTGCTCTTCAAGGCCACTGGAGAAGGAGCAAGCCCTGTGCTGTGACTGCAAGGCTGGGGAGACAGAGAATAACAAATTACATCACTGCAGGACTTCAAAGTGAATTTATTCCTAAGAGCAGGGAAATCTGTACTATCTGGAAAACACAGTGCTCAAGGAAGGTTGTGCTATACATTATTTCTCAAGTCATATATTAGATGCAAAGAATCTTCTCTGGCCTCACAAAGAACTCCAACATAATATCCAGCAACTGCTTACTCCATATTTAGTCAACCTAATCTGCAAATCATAACATAGTAAGAAAACAAAACCAAAGAAATCTGTGTTTGAACATACTATGTCCATAGACCAAACAGCTAAGTTGTCCCCATAAAGATGCCTCTTGGCAACACATTAACTTTTCTTTAAACACTCTCAAACGCAATCGGTTTAATCAATATCCTCAGGCGACCATCAAAACCCGTCCATCACCTCCCCTTGCCTCCATGAGAAACACACTCATCGCAAATCACATCAGGAGACAACACTGCACTCTTCACTTTGCAGCCTTTTTTTGAAGCCCACTGTCAACCAGCTGTTATGGTGGAAACCACGGTTACTTCTCTTCCTACTCCTCAATTTTGTTCTAAGACAGAGGAGTATTTTTAGTTTAAAAACTTTGATAAATTCAACTGGTAGAATATTATGTTTTCAAAACTTACGCAGTACAACACAGACAACCTTGGAAAGGCAGTTCTCCCAGGAGTCACACGCAGGATGTAAAAACAGGAAAGGGAAACAGTGAATTTAAGTAAGGAGATTTTAAGAGGAAGAACAATCATCCAACATGTTCTTGGCTAAAAGTTGGTGTATTCAGAGATGTGCAAGTGGACATTTCATAGGCAACTGCCCATGTTGGTTATCCAAGACAAGAAGAAAAATAATACCTGTAGCAGAAGGTATTTGACAGGTACCTAGTCTCACAGTCCGTGCTCCCCCGTGGTTCTGTCAGAGATTCTGATAATTTTGCAGATTCTTCAGAAATTCGTAAGTATTTTGGCAACCATTCATGGAATTTTTAAGGGGAAAAGAACATACTTTTTAAAACTACCAATATGAGATAGCTAGACAGTATTTTTTCATCATTGAAAATGAAGGAAAGAAGCAAATGTCAATTAAAAAATAGCTATAAAGCCGCACCGATACAGATCACTTTTCTAAAATAAAAGGCAACTGATCTGGCAGCAGGGATCATGAATCAGACTTCACTCCCCTTACTCTAGGGAGAACGGACAAGGAATGAGAGTTCTAGGCTAAACTTTTCTATCACAAAACTTAAATACGCTTTTTCACTTTACAATTCTGATATCCAGGCTTAACTCACTTAGCAATGGCTCACATCGCGAACAGAAAAATCAGTATCATACAAGTTTTATTAGTAGTGGGATTTTGGTTTCTCTGCCTTCTCCCATCTCTGTGACTGGAAACTGAATTTTCTAAAAAGTTTCATTCTCTTCAGGTGTCACTCAACCATCTTCTCTGAAGGACATCACGTAACTGCTGCATGCCTCAGATTGTCTCAATTCCATCAGAAAAAAAAAAAAAAAAAGACTTTGCTTATTCTATAGAGCTTTAATTTGCTTGCATTCCGCGAGGGGCAAGGAAGAAGAGGAGGAGTGTTCACAGGTCCAACAACACAGACAAGATAGAACGAAGATGGAAAATTTAACACAACTCAATATACCACCAACTATGGAGAGATTTCAAACCTAGCTAGCAGAATGAGTTCCATAAAATGCAACTTGTATTGACACACAACTTTCAAAAAACAGGCTAATGCTTTTACACAAGAGCAGGATGGAAATAACATCCCTACACTAATCTTTATATAGGAAAACAAGAAGTCTACAATTTTACTTTATTTTTTTGACCCTCCATGCTTAGGAGTTGCTTCTATAATACTACTTCACCATTTAGCCTTCAACCCTTTAACTAAAATTATCAACAGCTATCTCAAAACACTTGACAGGAGCTGTATAAGGTACTGGTCAGTAATGTCATGTTGTTTCTTTGTTCCTTCTGACCCCTTAATCTCCTTTAAACCACATGTTGTCTCACATCCCTTTACTTAGATGACAGGATGTTTAAGGCAAGAACTATATTCTTATCCTGCATTTCTACAGCACGAGCTACAGCAGGGCTCCTGGCCAAACCTCGGGCTGTCCTAAAGCCAGCCAGCCTTTCAAGCACTCTCACATTCTGAATCAGCAATAACAATCTTTCACACACTTTTAAAATATCTTTCAGAGGTTCCAGGATGAAGTTTTCCCCAGATGAAAAGCTACAGTGATGCAACTGGCAATCTGTCTCTTACAAACATTTTAACTGAATTTCAAAAGAAGGCTGTTAATGCTAAAAAGCCAAGGGAACCTTTGAATGAATTGCAGTAACCTACATGGTATTTGAAACAGAGAAAGCCACTTGTAAGAAGATTTTTATCCCAATAGGCAGTACTTTTAAACACAGAAGTTTGTTGCATAAATTCTGATAAACTCTTTTTAAATCAAGTGTGGTATTAACGTGCAATTTAATAATAATCACTTTAGTCCAGAAAAAGAAGGTTGGATTTCACATCCTCAAAACACATGAGGCACACACCTTCTGTCTAATACACACTTGGGAAGAGTTACTTTAAGTTTTAAAACTCTAGGAAATATCATCCCATATATCCCTGTAACAGGATGATGCATTACCTACAGCACGATCTAGGAAGCCGTGCCACGATCACACCTCAATCCCAGACACACACTCTGCCGTGCCACCAACACCGTTTAACCTCCGCAACCGTTAGCTAAGGCAGAGACCTCAAATCCACCCAGAACAGATTTAGCTGACTTGCAATGGCATACTGTATTTACATTATGACTTTCTACTCATGGAACTGCATGTGTGCCAATTTGAATCTCAAATCAGAGCTTTAATTAGAATGTCATAACTACGTGGGTCCAAAAACTTCTGCCACCCCTGCTATGTGAGCTGGTTTAAAAGACTACCACATTGAAAGAAAACGAGCTGGCTTATGTCTACTGGATTGAGAAAAGACTGCAAGCACAATAATGTTAGTTGATTTGTATAACTGTCACTAATTTCTTCTAAAAACAATTCTCTAAAATTAAAGGGAGAATCTTGACTGCAGAATTAATACCTACAGCATAGCAAAGCATTACAAAATGCATTCAGAGCGATGAAGTACTGAGGAAAGGCTGATGACATAAGGAGCACTAATTTGGGGAGTAATTTCCCAAGGGAAGTCCTAGAAGTCCAACACTTGGGACTTTAACCAAGCGTAGGGGTTTTATGCTTTACTGGTAATTCATGCAGCATTTCTCCAACAAAGCACAATTTTTAAGCATTTACAGTCAAGACGGCATCCTACTAAGATGTGTGCAAGGAAAGGGCCAGACTCGCCAGTTTCCACATATGTGAACCCATACCCAGATATTTGGATCTCACAGTCTCAACAGACAAATAGGGCAGAAAGAAGTGAGCATCTGAAAAGCTTTTAAATATTTAAAAAAAAAAAACAAAAAACAATCCCACACTGTGAAGTTTTGGGTAGTCACAGCACTCACTCTTGTGATCATAATATCTCAGAAAGTGACCTTTACTTCAGTACCTAAGCTTTACCTTTTAAATCACTGAAGTTACAAACGTTCTGACAGTTGGATAGGCTTTAAATTACTTTCAATATGCAGAAGGTACAACAGCTCTTGCACTAACATGTACAAATGAAAACAAATATTTTAAAAATATCATATCAAGGTCAGAGAACCAGAGAAAGAGGCACCAATGTTCACCCATGACAGAAGGGGGAGAAAAAGAACCCAAAAAGCAAAAAAAAAAAAGAAAAA
>VZTO01026075.1:32008-42349 GCA_013400615.1 Syrrhaptes paradoxus
CGCCCGCTCGCTCGCCGCCGCTCGTCGCCAGGCGGGCGGGGCCGGTTGCCCAGTGCCTCGAGGGTTTGGGCTTTCGCCGCGCTCGGGGCCTGCGCCTGGCGGGCGGCCGCGGCTCTCGCGGGGCTGGGCACGGGCACCGCTTCGTGCTCCTGTCAGGGTGAGCGGCTCTGCTCACCTCAGGCAGAGGAGTCGGGCCCTGCCTCTGCCCTCAGCCATCCTGGAACGCGCAGCCAGGCCTGTCAAGTACTTCAGGCTTCTGTCTGGGCTTGAGACTCCGCGTTACCGACTGCCCACCCCCCTGAGCGTGGAGCAAGCCCGGTGTGTCCGCTTTCAAACAGGGAGCTGCAGGGCCTGTGAGGTGTGCGCAGGGCCTGGCGCAGGAGCAGATGCGGCCTGGATGCCCCAGAGGACACCGGCTGCGTCTATAGAAGTTTGTCAGAAGCGTTCTTGCTGCCCATCGCAGTGCTCTGGAGACCCCAACACGTAACACACGTATGACCAAGACACGGGCACAGGAGGGGTTTGGTTTTTTTACCTTTCCCAGGTTTTAGATCACTGGGGACATGGAGGGAACTCCTGATATCTGTAAGCACCACTGGGGCCGTTCCACACCCTTCCCGATCCTGTGTTGCCACACTGCTAGTGCCGTCAAGGCAGCCCTCTCCCTGCTCCTCTGGCCTTTTGGGGAACTGTCTGACAGAACCTCTCCTTTTCCCCACTTGTCCTTCTCTGTGTTCGCCTAGAGTTGCCCATGTTAAACTACTCCAGGAGTTCCATTTGTATCTTTCTGTTCCCTGTTCTCATGAATCCCCCCAGCTTTCCAGCCAAAATTAAAATGAGTGTGCATACAGAACACAAGAATTTGGGTCTGGACTCCAGTTACCCATTTAGCACTTGTGGTCCTCACCCAGCTGTACGGGTCATTCCCCACCTGACACTGTTCTCACATGCCCCACGTACAACCCGTGTGCTCACTCAGTGCATCTAACATCCACACCTACACCCCCCCCATCTCCCTTTTGACATCTCAGCAATGCCATCTCTTTACCGTAACCCCTGCACACATTCAGTCCCTAGCCTGACTTCATTTCATGGCACACTATCTTCATTCTCACTCTCAGCCCATGTGTATATTGCCTGTAAAACGCCCGATTCCTTCTTCAGCTTGCTGCCAGAAACACCTTATGTGCTGAACCAAGCCAACAAACTGAAATAACTTTAAAGCAATTTCCCACCAAGTACACGTTCTCATATACACCTCCCTGTATCACATCCTCTGCCAAACTCCAAACACAGAGTGTCCTGAACACTCCCGTCTCGACCCTTCCCAACGATATCTCATCCTACTCTAGCCGTTAAACAAGGAACTTACTTGACACCTGACATTCAGAGAGTTTTACCAGTCTTGTCTGGTTTTGAGGATGTACTTCTCTGGGGTGTTGTGCGTGAGCTGGATTCAGCAGTTGCCATCAGTAGCGTTCCAGGACCAAACCTCCATATCCCCATCCACAGCGTTAACCTGTGCTATTCTTATGTTCCCTGACAGAGCTAAATAAGTAGGTTTGGATTCCATCTAAGAAGTGCCACCCTAGCAGGACAGTTAATATAAACCCGCTAAAACTTACTCTTGGAAAATTATAGCAATAATCAAATAACTGAGTACGAAATTGCAAGAGTAGCAAGACTCACTAGGTCATACCCTTTTGAGCAGAAGAAGCCCAGAGGGTTGTTGGTTTTTTTTCATTGTTGCTGGCTGATCTGCTGAAATTGACTTTTCTCCTAGTCAGACCCTTGAGTTGAGGGTCCGTGTTTCTAATAGTGTAGTCCAAGAAGCAGACCTAGTTTTTCCTACCTTTTTTGATTGTTTCTTACAGTCTATCAGCATCACTATTGCAGAGAATGAGTCCTGCCATCCAAACAGATTGGGTTAGGTCCTCAGGTGTTTGTGATCACCAGGACAAATAGAGTGGTAGGGCTAAATATTAGGGTCTTGAGTGCACCAACAGGCTCTGCAACCTCTTCCCCCTGCCCTCGGGGGGTTTAGCCGCCTGCCTGTGCATGAGGCCAGCTCTGATGTGGTGCAGCTGTGTGACCTTGGATTCAGCTGCTGAAACAGAGCCAAGCTGTGAGAAGTTTCATCTGGGCCCTCTTTGCTTTGCCTTAGGAACTGCTTTTAGGAGAAGAACTTGTCCTATCCTGAGCTACGCTGTGCCTGGCCTCATTTCCTGCTTTCACCTTGGACCTGCCTTGTTGTTGTGGACATCTGGGCACCACTGGGCTCACCATTGTTCCTGCTGCTGGACCCGCTCTGCTCTTCGTGTTCAGATACTGTGTTGGGGACTGTATTTCTTGTCAGTGACAAATACTGCTCCTGGCTCGACTTCCCTGTGCAGTAAATACTTTTGCTGCTCCCTGATGCTAAAAGCCTTGTGCTCGCCCCAAGTGTTCTCACTGCTTATTTACCTTCCAGCCAGTGATGGGTGCTTAATATTAAACAAGCCCTGGAACACCTAATAAACTATTTAATATTCCCATGGAAGTAACCTTCAGTAGCTATCTTCTTTCCTCTGCTGGGAGACTGGCAGAAAGAAGGGCTTAATGTGTGATTCCTCTCACTTTCCAACTGCTGTGGTTTTATTTCTCCTTCTGTGCTGTGTCTTTCACCTCCCTGAACCCACCTGCCTTGGGAGGCTATTTGAATAGACCTGTGTGGGAAGCACAGACTCTACTTCAAATTGGTAAAGAAGAACTAGTATTTCCAGAGATTTTGAGAGAGAAGGGGAGAATACAAAAGAGAACAGATTGGACATTTATTTAGAAAACCTAATGCAAATAGTACGTTTAAAAAAAAAAAAAAGGCAAAGTTTTCTGTGTGTTTTCCTTGTGCCTGAAAATCAGTTAAATGTTTTAAACCTGGTGCTGGGCAGCAAACAAGTGCCTTCTCCTCACTCGGGTGGTTACAGACTACCTTTAGGTTAATTCCACAATCGCAGACCTATCCCTGCCCTTCAGTAAAGTTGTCTGTCTGACCCTCAGATAATTGTGGTTATGGATCAGTTCAGTCACTTACAGTCTGAGCTTGCGTGCTGATCTTTTGGTTGGTGCTAATCATTTTGGTTTCACTGGAAAATGAACCTGAAAGGCTAGAACAGAGATGTTATTTCATTTTCTCATTCCTTTCAACGTCCTGCCTGTGGCTGCATTTGGGAAGACTACACATTTCATTTAGATTAGGTTAGAATGCAGCCTATGAACTCTGCCAAACACAAATATCTGCACTAACGTTCCAAGTCCTTGGCTGATAGCTTTAAGTTTTTGATTCTTTACTAGCCGTGTAGATCTCAATGGAGGATTCTTTATATTTCACAGAATATGAGGTGATGAAGGAGCTCCCTGTCTCAAAAGATCCTTCTGTTGGGCAGTAGTGAATGCTAAAGCAGATAATTGCTACAGTGCTGCATCTTTAAGGGAAAGTTATCAATTCAGCAGAAAAAAAAAATACTGGTCACCACATATACTGCCTCTGAAGAAAGGTGGTGATTTGTTGTTGTTTTTCTGTGGGGTTTGTTTGTTTTTTTCCCCAAAGACAAGTGCCGATGGTAAATTTGCTTCTCATTGCTTGCTTGTTTGACTTGACATACATTTCCCTCTGTGTCATTATGTTTTTAATATAATGAAAAGAGAAGCAGGGTAAGACTGGAGTGATTGTAACAGTCCCAACACAGGCAGGGGTGCTTGTGTTTTCTGGGCTGATGTTATTAATGAATTAACAAAACAAACACTAATAAATACAAAATCACAGTAACTACAGAAGAAAGGAACAACAAACCTCCCCACAGCTTTGGAGAAAGACAATGACTGAATTTTGCCCAAAAGCAATCAGAAGGAACTGAAGATTGTCAGCATTACTCTGCAAAGCCTGCGAGCCTTTCTGTGAAGTGATCCATGGGTACCTGCTCACCCTTCTTACCGTCCCAACAAGACACAGCTGCACGGACCTCTCCTGCGATACAAGTTGCATCAATTAACTGGTCTGTGCCTTTTTTATTTTTAATTCTCTCTACATTTTGTCTCATGGCATTGTCCTTTTAGTTTTTTAACACCCAAATGTCCAAGTTGGGGTCCGATCGTGACATGGCTTCAGAACCCTGGTAAAACAGAGCACATTGCAACCCCCCAGTCCATTGGTTTTGCCTCGTTTTATATTCATGAATGAACCGTAGACTTTCCCATTATAACAATTTTTCCGCTATGTGTTCAGAAGTATTCTTGTACGTTATTTCAGAGTGGCCACGTTTTCTAAAAGGTATTCCAGTTGCTTAATAATCTCACATCAGGATCTCTCTCTGAGGATTGTTTTCTTTGATTTGAGAAGTTCACGCCTACAGTGCAGGACTAGGGGTATCCTGCATTTACAGATTATAGGAGTAGCTGTGATGGCCCTTTCATTCAAGTACACATTCATACATGAGGAAGCCAATTCCTGCTTTTTAATTTGGGTCTATTTTTGCAAGTAGCCTTTTAGGGGGAAAAAAAAAGCATCTATATTATCAAGCTTGACACCTGGACTAGTGCAGTACAATTTTTATCTTTACTGGTGCAGAGGAATTTCCAGTTCTAAACCAGAAAGTTTCTTACACTGTTGTTGAGCACTGTAATATACAATGCTGTACCAACAGTTTTATAACATGTTAGGTCCACGAGTTATTTGCAACTGTGTGGGGTTTACTGTCTAGTTGATTGTTTTGGTTTGGGGTTTTTAAAACTATCTGCTGCTTTTCAGAAAAATAAACAAGAATCTATTTCTGTTTTGGATTCACGAGGACTTGAGAATGAATATTGCCCAACAATTTTAAGGTCCTTGGGATCTTGGTACAGAAACCACCCACTAAGTCACTATTGTTGTAGGTTTTGCTTACTGTCCTCTCCAAGCCAGTTGCTCACAACTCACTTTATTTGGGTGATACTTTTAAGGGGAATTTCCACGGGCTGAATTTGCAGGACGTGTGCCCCAGCATTTATCATTCAGCACAGCATTCTCCTTTAGTTCTCCCAGCACTTCACCCATTTGAAACAGGCTGGTGGTGTAGCTGCAATAGCTCTTCTCCAGCTGTGCGAGCATGCCTGGCCTAATAACTGTTCTGTTTGAATCAGCATTGAGCATGGCCATGCATTTTGCTTACTAGATCTTTGGTAATCAAGTTCCTCCTGTTGTTATTAAATTGTGTAGGTATAAGCAGAAGTTGTGGGGTTGATCAGTGCAACTCTGAAGTTCTGTCAGATGAGATCAGTTCCTCCTTTTTTCTAGAAATGTACCTGAGAGCTTTTCCCAAATGCTAGACATGTTCTTTGTTGATCTACTTTATATTTACAGGAGTACTTTCAGGGTTTGTTTTGTGTTTTTTTTTTTTCTTTAAGTGCTATTTACATGAACGGTGTGAGCAGATTTTATGTTGTGGCTAATGTAAAAAATCTGTTTAGTTTACCTTTCAAAAGCGTCACAAACCAGATTTCCATCATGCACATTAGAAGCAGAAGGGTATTGATAGAGCTCACAGCGGTTAATCTCCTCACTGAAGCTGTTGCTTTCTTTATGGTGTTGTCAGACAAAGAAATCGAAGCTCTTCCAGCCTCCCTCCTCCCCCCTCAATCGCTGCCCCTGGATATAGTACCATAAATCCAAAATCAACTGTTTCTTGCTTAGGCTGGGAGTTCTTGTTGTTTTCTGTGCATGCCAGGAAAATCTCAGGTCCTCTGTCAATTCAGATGTAGTACCGCTTTACTCCTTTTCTAGCTCTTACACGTGCTAGTCAGCTCAGGATAATTACTCTTTCCAAATCACATAGCAAGAGCTCAAAATTAGTTTGGACAGCTTATTAATTTGCAATGACTTGGTGGGGTGGAGTGTATGAGCAAATTCTGCATTTGCATAAGAGCTGGCCATTGAATTTTGCTTCCAGGAGCATTGTTCCCTTCCTCTTTGGTCATCTTCCCAACTGCCTGCTGAGCTGTGAGGCTGAGAAGTACTGCAGAAGCTCACACAGGGAGCCCCTCTTTCAAAAAATTGGTTTTAGCTTGGTAGTTTGTTTTATTATTATTATTTAATCAGGGATATTCTGACCTCCCTCCTTGGGGTCTTAGTTTTAAGTGGGACAGAAAAACTGCTGGAAAACACTTGTTTAATTGACTGCCTCATTTCCTGATCCAGGCAAGTAAGTATTACTGTGTCTTCCTAAAGGTGACTTCTTAGATCTGTATGTTCTCTGTGCAGCTTTTCTTTGACCAAAGCATTTCTGGTGTTCTGTAATGAAAAATCTTCTGCCTGACAACAGATAGATTGTTAAACCCCTTGCTGCTTTTTCTTGTTTTGAAGCTGGAAGACTACAACTGCCTTTTTCAATAGGTACTTTGTAGTTACTCCTCTGATAAACACTTGGAGGTCTTCTGAGAAGCTTTTTTGAGAAACCAGTACAGACTGTGGTTATTTCACTGCATCAGACAAAGAATATAAAGTTATTAAAAAAAAACAAAACAAAACAATGTAATGCCAGTATTTGGTATTTGATTAAAACATGCAATTCAGATAATATCTTACCGAGACAGTCTCATGTTGTACAGCATGTCTGACATGATCAGAGTAGTCACTTCTGGCTTTAGTATCTGTGAATCCAGTTTTAGCTTTGTATCTTGTCTGAGGTCTGCTTACTTATGCAAGTCCTCACCTCTGTGAGTTGTGAGTCAGTTCAGTACCTGGGCTTCCAGCCAGAAGAGGACTTTCACTTCGGTTTGGTGTGGAACAGCACAAAGCAAGTAGGAGATGATCTGGAATTAGCACAAAATATTCAAGCTGATTCTGAGCCAAACTGATAATGCAGAAATACTGGTTCAGCTCTGCATGTACTCCAGTTTAATTTGGGTTTAGTGAGAATGCTGCTGTACATACTTTTCTGGGAACAAGAATCTATCTGTTGTACACCTGAGTTACCCTCTGACTTAAGAAATCAACCAACACTGATGACCTTGGACTGTTTCTTACAGAAATACGAATTGATGATGGAATTGGCTTTTATTGACTACTTCTGTTTACCAAAAATATGCACAAATTACTTTTTGAACATAAAAAATCAAATAGCAGGAGACTCTTTTCTCATGGTTTAAAGTCCTCTTGTAGCTGGGTTTGGCCTCAAAATCCTTTCCCCTCTTTCACTGAATTGCATTGCAGGGGTTTCTTGAGAAACGGCCTGGAGAAGTTTTGCTTTCTGTTGCATCTCTGAGACAATATCTAACTTAACAATTCTAACAACATAGGACTGTTAGAATGACTGTGTCAGAACTAAGTCCAGCATCCCGTTTCCGAAAGCAGGCAATGACAAACGTGTAGGGAACACTAAAAATATTGTAAGCCTATAATGTTATTTTCTTAGCATAGTTTTCCAGCAGCTTGTGTCCTGGGGGTCTCTAGAGACAGCAGCAACACCTTTGCATTTTATAGCCTGAGACAGATTTCTCCTCCATTGGTTTGTCCGGGTGCTTTCCAAACGCTTCTCGCACACAGGAAACCCCGTGGAAAGTAGTTCCTTAGCTCAGCTGTGTGGTGGTAAGTACCTCTCTGTAACACATCACCTATCTATCTGCCTGTTCTGGCTGCAGCCTATGCTGCTTGTGTCGGAGCAGCTGGTGAACGGTCAGCCCCCAGCCGCCCCTCTCACGCCACTCCTGATTTTGCAGGTATCTGTAGTTCTACCTCAGCTGTCCCTTTTCCAGGCTGAGGACGATTCTTTTGCTGCTTTTACAGAAGTCACTTCATACACTCAATCACTCTGTTCTTTTCTCTCTCTGTCTTTCTGGGTGTATATATATGTATGTATATACACAAGAGAATATATAAAATAATGCATGTGTATCTCATTTTCAAGAGTGGGGCACAAAGTGTCCAGAACACCAGAACTGCATGCTGTCTTAGAGATGCAGATTGACCATAGAGGTATTCTGTGGCATGATGTATTTTCTGTTTTGTCCTCTTTTTGTATAATTACTTATATTCAGTTTGCTTTTTGACCGCTATTGAAAACTGAGCAGATATTTTTGCAGAGGTGTTATGAACTTGTTCCTTTTGGTAACAGACAGCTCAAGGGTCCAACATGTATGTATTCTTGGGATTGTTTTTCCCCAGCGCATCACGTGACATGTACTTGAATTTCAGTGCTCCCTGAGCTCTGTGAGGTCCTTCGGTGATTCTCCAGTCACGCATCGTAACTGTAGTTAATCAGATCACTTGGTCTTGGCAGGGAATTGCACCTTACTAAGTCCCTTTTCCAGATCTTTCACAGCTGTGATGGATGGAATAGGTCCCAACCTAAGGAACAGGAGGTGTCCAAGCTGAAGTCCTGTGGGACTTGCTGGTAAAATTGTTTCACGATGAACATTCACTTTATTTCCTAAACTGTTCACTCATGGCAGGACCTTTCTTTTCATCCAAAGACCTTTCACCTTTGTTCTTTATGAGAAGCTCTTAAGACTTTCTCAAAGGCCTCTGGAAATCCTAGTAATTACATGGACTGAATCTCCCTTGCGTATGCTTGACTTCATTAAATAATGCCACTAGATCTGCGTGGCATGAATTTCTGTACAAAACCTGTGTCATCTCCTCCCCAGAATGTCCTCTTTATTTACGAGTTCACTAATACTAGTTTTTAGTTGGGTGTGGGGTTTGGGTGTAGATGGTTTTTTTGCTTCATTATTCATATTGGATTTACAGGTTTATAGTTTTCTTAAAGCCCTTAATGCCTGCCTTAAAAATTGGCATTGCAGTAGCCACCTGCCATATGAGTTTTTAGCAAGAGACTTGGCATTTAAGCTAGTTTGTCTCGGAATTATAACACTGAAGTGAAAACAGTTTGCTCCTGGAGACTTGTTAGTATTAGTGTTTATGACTTGTTCTATAACATAACCTCCTACTCTTCAGGGTGAAACAGAACCTCCAATGTATCCCCTCATCAAATAACAAACAGGTTTTTTGGCACAGACGTCTTCTCAAGTTCCTTTCCACTGAATTCAGATGGCAAACAAAACAAAAACATTTTTTTTTCTCAATGGTTGTATAGTCTCTGAGTAATCTCTTTGATCTTGATTTGTCTCATTGCCAGATTCTCTGGCATGCTTCCTTTCCTCATGTATTTGAAAAAGTATTTACTAGTTTTCATACTTCTAGCTAGAAGTTTTTCCTGAAAGTATGTTTTGGCCTCTTCACTCTGTTTTTTACATGCAACCTGCAACAGTTTACAAATCTGCTTTCCCTGTACTTCTCTATTGGGCAGAACTTCAACTATCTGAGGAATGCCTTCTTGCTTCTAGTAACCCCCCCGCCATGCTGCAGAGACATGCCAACTTTCTCTTCCAGGATGGGGTCTTTTTGAAACCTTTCAGTTCCCAGAATGCAGATTTCTAACCTTTTTGCATGTGATCCATGTTCTGAATAGTGGTAATTTTAATTTCTAAAGTTGCAGAATTGCTCTTCACGTTTATTTTTAATGAAGAATCTATCGTAGCCAGCCTGACTGATACTGTAATCACCCTGCAGCATACAAGTGTTTCCCACCGAGGGACGGTGGAGGCTTTTGCCTCAGACACGTCCTGCTGTCTGTTTCCTGCCTGGGCTATTTCATGACCAGGGAGAACCGACGCTTCCTGGTTTTCAGCTGAGCCTGACTGGGGAGTATCAAGTGCCTGTTTAGCTGCTGCTGCGGAGCAGCTATCTCTCAGATAGGCAGGAATGCAGCTGGTATCTTGCAGTTACTGTGGCTGGGGGGTGGGACACTTTACAGGCTGGAACAGTCTCATGCTAGGTCTGGTGTGGGCTGAGGTACTCCATGCCTTCCTTGTCTTGGTGGTCTCCACTGACAAGATCTCCCCAGGCCTGTGTGCCTAGAGGCAGGGTTCAAGGAGAGTGGCTACCAGGGGTGGAGGACAGTGAGCTGGCAGTTACCGAGACAGTCTGACACGTACAGCCTGGGGAACCAGACAGGATGACCCAAGTGTGCTGAGATAGCTGGCAAGTGTCGGCGAGGCCACTGTCATCTCTGAAAAGTCATGGAGTTCCGGGGAGACCCCTGATGACAGGTTGGTGTTACATCCATCCACAGAAGGAGTGGGAGGATGATCTGGGGGACTGTAAGGCAGTCAAGCCTCAGTTTGGTCTCTGAGGAAAATTGTGGAGCAAGTCTTCTTGGATGCCTTGTTTGGGCACATGAAGGTAAATGTGATTGGGAATAGCCAGCATAGATTAACCAAGGGTAAATCATAGAATCACAGCATGGTTTGGGTGGGAAAGGACCTTATAGA
>VZTO01026075.1:44796-68036 GCA_013400615.1 Syrrhaptes paradoxus
CAACTTCTGTCTGTCGCGATGGTTGCGTGTCACTCACGGGGCTTGGAGACATGCCATCCAGCACGGCTCCGTCTTCTGTGGTGCTGTTGGAAGGCTAAGCTGGTCTGCTGAGAGCACAGGGCTGGGAGGGCGGAAAGGAGGCAAAGGGGAAGGATTGCGATAGCTGCATTTTTAATCTCTTGCCTCTGTTGTTCAGAATTTAGGCAGTGCTGAGGGGGTGGCAACACAGGTTTCCTATTTCTGTGTATCGTTTCTTGCTGGGGTGTATTTTCTGTTTAGAGGAAGGACCCAGTGGTACCATGATGGCTTGTAGGCATGAAGGAGATAGTGATAGCCGTTCACGTGAAGACTACAGAACGATCAGTACACTCATCAGCAGTTTCCCTCCCACAGTTACACATCTGAAAAGAGTTACAGGCTCACGGAGCTGCATTGGTGACACTGCCATACGAATATGAAAGCATTTCTACATGCCTAGGGGCCTCAAGCATCCTGTGTTTTATATAAATTAAATCTGTGGCTTACATGAGTTTCCTGCATTTGTTGGTTTTTGCAAACTTTTTGACCTACGGGTCAGAAGGTCTGTGGAGAAGCCAAGCTGGGTTTTAACATTATGTCGATGAAGGGTCACACCATCCCCTAAAGAAGACAACCCAGGTGCCCTGACCTTTGTAGACAGATGCTTACCTGGGTTGGAAATAACAAATGTGTGCGGAAAGGGAAAAGAACTTTGCAAACATTTATTACTGTATAGCATCATTAGTGCTGAGCAAGGGACGTGGCGTATCTCGTCAGCCGATCATGTTCTTGGTCTATTTGCCTATGCCAGTGTCCAACAGAAAAAGAACAAAAAGATTTTGTCAGAAGATCTCTGCAGGCTGTTGTATTTCCTTTTCCCTCTCCTTTTCCGCAGTCAGATATTGAGCGTGGTGAACGGAGCCTTGCACTGTTGGGAAGGACTGGTTTAGCTGTGGAACAGTGCCATGTTTAAGAATAGAACAAAGGCCTTAATAGCGGCATTTGAATGTACAGGAAAAAATAGCTGCGATGCTATTATATCTCGTTGAAAAGACTCTGAGATTGTTTCCGTTATCTTGTGGCAGTGCTGCTCCAATAGCCAGCTGCCTTTGCAAAGTTTGGCTTGCATTCGGGTTTTTTTTAAGGAGGATGATCATATATAGGCTATTTCCAGCTTTGGGGGCATGCAGTTGCTTAATGGGCCAAACGTAGCAGATCAAGTGAGGCTGCGATTAAACTGTATCCGCTGGTGGCTGGTGAACAGAGCCAGAACCACCTGAGGGCTCTACTAATTGTTGCTCCGTTTCAGGGAAAGCTGACAGCAAGAGAACGGATTCTTCTGCTGTTGGACCCCGACAGTTTTGATGAATATGACATGTTTGTGGAACATAGATGTTCTGACTTTGGGATGGACTCTAATAAGAATAAGGTATTTTTGTTACATACAACTCGTGTTTCTCTGTCCTCTGCTGGTTAGCTAGCCAGCTGGTTGAAAATAGGCTCTTCTGCTCACATGTAACTTATTTTATTTGTTTTCTCTTTGTTATTGTTTTGCAAATTTCCTTGTATTCCTCTCAGTTTCCATTTAACAGCTTACATGGTTTATTTTTCCATTATCTAAGCTTGATACCTTTTTTTTATAAGGTCACCCACTTGGTTCAAATACCTCCCCGGATACTGTCATAGATTTGTTTTTTATATAATAGAGGAGGCTGCAGAGCTTTGTTCTTACAACTTTGTCAATCGAGTCAGATAAGAGGAACAAATATGGGTAGATACTTCAGCCTCCCTACCTCCAGGTAACATTGGAGTTACAGGATGAAGTATCTTAGGTCCATATTTATGCCTGCCAAACTATAAGAGTCAAAAAGTCCTTTAGGGCCTTGAAATGTGATAGGTTTGGAAATTCAAGCATTCAGACCGGTCTGTTAGCAAGCTGCAGGCTGTTTGTTTATGCAGTTTTTAGCTATATGGCCATGTATCCTAAACCAACATGGTACACGAGGTTTATCACGTAGGGGGAAAATCTGTGGCTCCCCAGAGTCTCTCACCATAACATAGATAAATCCCTACATGGGAAAAGTATTTTGTTGCAATTTAATACAGAAAGGACCAGCAAAGATGCTGGGATGTGTAGACAGCTAGTGTAGATGTGCCTGTTCAGTGTGAATCTTCCTGCAGCAATATTTGCTGTGGAGTATCCTGGCTTGGGGCGTGGTGAGAAGCTGCTCCACGTGTGCCGCTGCCCCACGCTGCACACAATGACTGCAACGTCTGTTCATGCGCTTCTTAAACCAGTTCATCAGTTCGCAGTCCTTCAAGCTGCAGGGCTGCGTCCTATGGATGAGGGAGGGATCAGCAGCCTCCCACCGTGAGCAGCTGGGCCATTGGGAACCAGCAAAGGTGAGGGATTTGTTTCTGTTTTAGTAGCCAGGAGACTGATGGAACTTGGTGCTGGGAGGGATGTGGTCCTAGACCTTCTTCCCTCTTGCTGAGCGTAAGAGCAAACATTTTTTTCTCTAATTCTTCACTCTTCCTGAGCAAACTGACATAACTGCTGTGTTCCCTCTCATCATACGAGTGAACCTCCATCCTACAATGCTGGTAACAAATTGCTGTTTCTGAGCGTGGGAGGAGCAGCAAAGTCCTGAGAGTGACAAGAGGGTTAATTTTTTCCTTGTCCTTCAGAATTCACCTTTCAGTGAGCTGCAGATCGTGTTTACAGAGCAGTTTCACAACAGATGACCTAACTGTGGCCAGTGAGCTGGAATATTAGTTTAGCATTGAATTTCTCTGAGTTCCTGGAACGTTCTGAAGGTAGGGTAAGACTTCTGCGCACATTCAGGCCACTCTGCCGGCTGCTTGAGCTTTTAGGAGTCATCTGTGTGAGACAGCAGCTGGGACTACGGGGGTGTTTCCTGCTGCTCTGTGTGCCGAGAGCCATGGGTTGGTAGCAGTGCTGTCGGAGAGGAGTCCCCAGGCCGGTATGACCTTCCTGAGAACAGATCACCTTGGGCATAAATGGCCCTTAAAGTGGGCCCTGCAGGATACACTTTTTTTTTTTTTAAATACCAAACAGAAAAGCATTTAAATGCCTGGAATTCCTTTGACAGCCCAGTAAAGTTCCATTTTCTTCTGCTGCCTTGAAAGACTTCTATATATTTCCTTTAATAAAAAGTGAGACATCATAGATAAGCAGATTTTACGATTCACGGGTTTCATTTCCTCTTTCAGCTCGCTCTTCTTCCCTCATTTACAGAGTGAAAAATGGGACAGGTCAAGCTGAAGTATTTGAGGTGACTGTAATTGCATTTTTTGACCTTTCCAGGGTTGTTTTTTTCCCCCTGTATCAACACCTCAAGAAAGGTTTGTGTGCTGTGTCCTCTTTCAAAAACATCAGCTGGCCCTAATGAAAGGTACTTTCTGTCTCTAAGGGCATGATTTGCCTTAACTCCAGATGTGCAGAAATTTGAAGGGAAACTGCAAAATTCACTAATCTTTATACTAATAACCACTAATATGTGATATGACCTCTAGTTTTCCTTTCTAGGGTTGGGAAAATCTTTGTGGAGCCCCCACTGTGAACCAGTCCTCTTGGAGAATCGGTCTTTGCTTTGACTTAGTATAAGCTTGTGGGTTTTTCAGTGGACGTCATTGCTGCTTTGGATTATTATTTTTTAATAATAATTTCTAATTAATTTATTTGTTTTTTAATGCAGTATCCTGGAGACAGCGTGGTGACTGGCCGCGGACGGATTAATGGGAGACTGGCTTATGTTTTCAGTCAGGTATGGTTTTGCTTGTTGTTTTTTAAATAGCATGAACTTACCCTTTGAAATAAATCCACAATAGTTCAGTGTGGCCACATAGGAATGTACCTGTTTTCTTTCTACCGATAAGCATAAGAAGGACATAACATCCTGTGGGAGGATGCAGGGCGCCTTCAGACAAGAAAAAGCAAAGCAGCATTTCTGAAACCTTTGTTGGGTATGGATGCAGTTGTGACAAGGGTGAGCTGAGAGGAGGGAAGAATGCAGAGCCAGCGGGAATGTTTTGAAAAGACAGAACTGTTACTGCTTCAGTGTCATATCACTGGATATTCATATGCCGAGGGACTGGAGGAGTCCTCCAAAACTACATTTTTGATAGACAAGAAGGGAACTAATGAAAAAGGCAAATGAGACCGTGTGCTCAAAGCAACTGCAAGCTCTGACTCTGTCCCTGCGGCTGGATGTCTGTGGATGAGCTCTGCAGGTGTGTGGAGACCTGCCAGTGTCAGTGGAAGGCTCTGCGAGTCCTGAGAACCATCGTCTGAATGGTTCTGAGCAAACACCGTCTGCAGAATGGGGCTGTTTGCTGGAGACGTCAGCGGGGCAGCAAGCAATGAGTGGGATTCGTTAGCGAGGGCACTCGAGCAACCTTGAATTGTTTCTCATGTTCAAACTCACTGATTAGTTGAAGGGATTGTGATAGGCAGCATATAAATAGATAAATAAAATATACTTTTATGTGAAAATATACTTTTTATGTTAAATTAAACATATCTTAGAGGAAACACCATAGATAGAGATTTCTCTTGGTTCGTCTTAACACGGTGAAAGAAAGGCTTTCTTTCAGAGGCTTGGTAACTGCTGCTCTGTTCGGAGCCACAAAGTAGCCTTTGTTCCCTTTGCTATCGTGGCTAAAATGATTGTTGCTGTGTGACCTTGTAGCAAGTCACGCACCCTGCCTTTTTTGTCTTGGATACGTAGTTCTTCCAAGGAAGGATGCTTTTATGGGGGCCTGAGCACAAGACAGGAGCTGAACACAGACCTTAACATTAGAAGAACGCAAGTAGAGGACAGTTCTTATATTAAAAAATAATTATATATGCTCCTTCATGATACACCTCTCTCTGTTTAAAGACCATTTCTCATCTAAATCAAGCTGCCACCTGAAATGTTCCTTCCTTTCTGGTTCAGCTGCTAGTCACAGTCACGCCGTTCTCTGTCCCCGCAGGTTTTTAGGTTTCTTTGAGAGTCAGACTGGGTGGGAATGCATCAGTGAAGCTCAGCAGAGCCTGGCTCTGGGCTCTGTTGGTGCCGATAGGTATCAATATCCCCTTCTCCTCCGGATCAGTCCCTGGGCCTCATGTTGGTCAAGCTCTTGCTGCACCGTTCTAGGAGTGGCACCAACAGTTGGTTTTGGCTGACATAGTCCCTGCAGACCCATAAAAGAGTAATCGACTCTTGAAGCGTAACTCAAGGATGTAGAATGATGACATACCTTCAGTTCCTTATTTCTGCCTGTGTGCAGGCGTATCTTGCTGCCTGTTCCAGTGGGACCCTCCTCACGGGTGAAATTTCCCCAGGCCACTCGAGTATTGAGAATGTCCATGAAAGAGGAACAGATCTTTGCAGAAAGAGAAAATGTTTCTGTGAAGGGAAAAAAAAAAAAAAGGCAAATGAGACACAGTAAGTTTGAGATTTTAACACAGAATTTTAACATGGCAAATATGTACAAAAGATCATTTTTAAGATAGAATCCACTGGCAAATATGTATAAAAGATCATTTTGCTTGTAAAGAAGGCTTGGATTGAACAGGATTGATCTGCAGGCTGCAGGAAGGAAGTTGGGTTGTTTTGGAGCAGCATACCAAATATAGAGCATTGTAGGACTATACTGCAACTTTTTACTGAAATGATTTCTTCCCTAACCTAACACTTGTTTTCCCTCCAGGATTTTACTGTATTTGGAGGTAGTTTATCTGGAGCTCATGCCCAGAAGATCTGCAAGGTAATATTTCACCGCAGAAAATAAAATAAAAAATTGTCAGTGTCCTTTTTATTCAACCTGTCGTGTTAATGGTTTTGGAGAAAGTGGTTTGTGACAGACTCCAGTGGACTCTGGCATATGTCGTGGCAGCCTGAAAATGCCTCTCCTCGTATCAGTTAAGATGTGAAAGCACAGGTGAGCAGAGAGGTACTCTTTGGAAGCTTTTCCGGTATAAAAGAACTTTTCCAAGTAATACGCATGTTGTTTAAATTAAGTTGCTTTTCCTACTGTGCTCCAAAAGACAAGAGAGACTTGCAAAGGACAAGTATAAAATAGCTACCTATTGTCTACCGGAGAAATGTGAAATGACTTGGGAGAAACTTTTTTCCTGTAAACAGTGCGATGTGGAAGTGTGTAATATTTATAAAAACCAAATGTGACAAGTAACCAATCTGAAGATAAACACTTTTACAACTTGGTTGTCACCTTGATACCTGGAGTTCTGCTATCCGGCACTTGTGGCTGTTTACTCATTTGTCTGCTTGTCTCACTGGAAGAGCTGATGTTAGAATCCCAGGGGGAGGGAGGACAAGAACTTTTCATGCATGAGTGTTCATGGTGCGGGCTGGTGAAAACTTCCTGAATTTTCCTTCTGTGGAATCCGAAACAAGGTTTTTGGTGTGCAAGGCCTTTTGTCCCAATGGAAATAATTCCTTTTTGGCATACACTCCTCAGCAGTGAGAAGGTGTAAAACTAGAACTAAACACAAAGACTTGGGGCTGGATAATTCCTACTTGGCTTTACTAAGCCTTACTGTTGGGTAAGACTTGATATTACCCTTTCACGCTGAAGTTTTGCAGTGTCTCTTCGTACTGGGGAGGGATGTGATGGTGCTGGAATGATGGGATGCTTTCTGCTGGGTTTTTTTTAATCTCTTATTTCTAAAGAAGCAGGGAGAGTGCTGGCAGCAGAGCTAGAAAACAATGAGAGTCCTTCCTCATTGGTACTGTTCTTGGTTGGCATCAACGTCAGCGGTAGGCTCCAAAGTGGGAAGGCTCTGGATGAATCGATTGCTTTTGGGCTCAGAGTCTCTGAGGCTGTAGCCTGGGCAGCGGAGAGCTCAAAGACTGGGTGGTGAGGTATCTGTCTCGATTCTTTTAGTTCTTCTTATTGGACTGAATTCTGGGAAACATTGGCTCCTGCAAACCTTAGTGGTGGACTAGGGCATGTACAGTGTCTTGGAATGTGGAAGTGAAGTTGCTCTCCCTCAGCTGGGCTTTCCTGGAGACCTGGCCCTCTGGTGGTAATAGTTTCCCCTTTGGGATTTTTTTCCTGGAGTTGCAGAGAGGTAGCAGTGTTTGGCATCTTGCAGCAAAGCTCCGAGCTCGGTAGGTCTGGGCTACAGATGGCCCGTTACTTTTGCAGAAGAGCCTCGTGGTCTTTCAGACCACATTAAATGCCCGCAAAGGTTTCCCTGAAGCAACAGAGATTTAGTGTGGCTCTTTTCAGATAATACGTGCCCGCTTGTGGTAGGGAACACTTTGAAGCCTGTATACACGTGTGCTTTTGTGATGTTATGTTTGAAGACAATTGTTAGGTCCATGAGACAAAGAAAAGTGTTTTTGAGAATGAATTCCAAAATGTTCCATATGAATACTGGTATGGAAAAAAAAAATAACCTCTCACATATAGGAATACTTTTTTTGGTAGTCTGAGTGTGCATACTGATGTGTTTTAGGAAGAACTTCAGTGTCCAGAAAAGTCTTGAAATAAATAATTAATCCGTATATAAGTACCTGGAAAATAGCAAAATGTGTCCGTGGACTTGTTTCACTGACTTCTCCTGCTAGGGTAACAGGCCAGCTGGGAAGGAGCGGTCCATGTCAGCTCAGCTGGTTTTTAGGAAGGCATTTGATGGTGTCTTGTGTAATGTGCACACACGCAAACCAGCCTGCTCGTGGCCCACGGAGCCTCGGCAATCCCCACAGGTGCTTTGAAAACGTGGGTTTGTATGTATGTTGTAAAGTCATTCTGTGGGTCTGCCACAGTGATATTTCGTCTTTTAAGTGGACATTGAGGCACAAAGCATGAAGACCCCCTGTTTTCTGGTGAATGACTGCAATAGGAGCTGAGCCACTTCAGAACTGCAGAGAGATAGTTGTCACCGGTTCGTGTTCAGGGTACAGTCCTGCTACCACCAAGATACTAGGGCTTGCAATGGGACTCGGTATGCGGGCTGTGTTTCTAGGCAATAGAAATTCAAGGTTAATGCTGTGAGCACTCTGAAAGTCAGGGCTGAAGTTTTAAAAATCTTAATAAGTTAAAGATTGTCTGAAATAGGATATAATTCTGTAACAACGATTGAAAAGGCTAATACCAGGCAGGGAAAAGCAACTTTCCAATTCATGATGGGGCCTGAGTGATAATGTGTAGCTTTATAGAAAGTTATTAGGAGCTAAAGCAGATTTTAATGTTACAGCAGATCTTAACGTAATATGGCAGTGCTGCAGTGTTATGGAAATGGCAAACATTTTGCTGGGATCTAATAAGCAGGAATATTTTCTGTAAGGAATGTGAGGAATTCAATCCTCCCACTTAAGCCTCTGTTGGGAGCATTGCATATGATCTTGAGGCAAGTAACGAAAATGATCAGATCTAGAAAGCGGGATGTAGAAAGACCAGTGTGATTGAACTGATGGTGCTCAGAAGGGAAATAAGAAGACTGAAGGGAGACTGGAGTACTTGAATGCTCATGAAGGCAAAGCAGTAGTTCGTTGCTCTCCCTGTCTGCTGTGTATCACGAAAGAAGCAATGTTTCTAAATTTCCGGAGGAAAGATTTAGTTTAGTCTTCTCAAAGAACTTCTAAGAAGGATAATCAAGCATTAGGATATACTGCTTAGGGAGATTACACAATCACCACTGCAGTAAACTTTTAAGATCAGATTAGACCTATATGAGGGAATGTTTAAGGTGTGTTTGAGACCTTCTGTGAACAGAGAGAGGTGGGACCTCTCTGGTCCAAGCTCCTGTGATTGTCCCTTGACACAGGGTTTGGGTGATACAGAGCGAATATGCTGGTGAGGCAGATAAATGCTGAAGGCCATGAGAGGGGTTAAATGTGTATCGTAGCCTCCGATCTGAATGGGTCAAAACATGGTACCCCAGTGAGCAGTGACTGTGGCAATTCATACAAATAAAGGAGAAGCTGAGTGCCATGGAGGCAATTCAAGTTCTGGCATGTATGGGCTTTTTTTTCTAGGGGATGTGCACTTTGGGGGTTGGTTGCTTTGGGATTTTAGCTTATCTATGTCGATAATAAGGAGTTTGCATTCATCACCAGGTAATGGACCAAGCTGCCATGGTTGGAGCACCTGTGATTGGGCTGAATGACTCTGGAGGAGCCCGTATCCAGGAGGGAGTGGAGTCCTTGGCTGGCTATGCGGATATATTTTTGGTAAGTAGGCTGTTGGGTGACCAGGAAGCTTGGCATCCACAAAGATGGACAGAGTCCTTCCCTTACTTAGGTCTGTATTATGTAATAAAACTTGTAGGTTATCGTCATCTTATTTCAGCCGTTGTTACCAGGTGGAAGCATATGTGAGGGACTGTCCTCTTGGTTCTCTTATTGGCTTTGGGCGAATTACTGCAGCTCCTAATTCCATTTATCCATCTGTTAAACAGGGATAATGCTGAGCCTGGTAAAACAGTGATCCAGCGAGAAACTCTGCCAGAGTTGCACTATACAGTGAGCGTTGCTGTAAGAATGGTAGAATAGGCAGCTTACTTAATTGAAATAAACCCCCAAAACAGCCGTTCAACTTTGATTCAGACTAATTTAATGATTGCCTGTGTTGGGATGTAATTTCTCGTGAGTGTTTATCCGTTTGTCTGAGCCAGGTGGACAGGCTGTGGTTCAGAGGGTGTTTGGTGAGGTGACTGATGGTTGTGACCCGCCACCAGCTGTCCCCACGTCTCCTCTGAAACACAGACACGTTAACAGTTCCACACAGCAGATGTCTTTTCTGTAGGGCTGATAAAAGGTGAAAGATTTCCACTGCAGAAAGGGAGTTAAAGTAAATCAAACACTGTGCACTTGAAGAAAGCTTGAGAAACTCGGATCAGAAGCACCAAGTGCCTGTTCTGTCAAGATAGTAGGTCAGTGGGGGGAAAAAAGGTATGGGGGGGGGAAGGGGAAGCAAGTCAGAGGCTTCTGTTCAGAGCAGTGTGTAGCACAATGTTCACCTTACCATCTGGGGATGTCCAGTACTGATCGGACTGGTGAAAGTTTTGTGTTTCTGCAGTATTTTGTGGCTAATGCCATTTTTCCTCTAGACACACTACTGATCATTTTTTCACTGAAATGGCATTATTTTATATGCCTACAAAACCACATTGCTTGGAAGTAAGTGCACAGCACGTACACATGACTGTGCTTTCAGTAGGACTGCGAGCAGGTGGGGTGACAATTAGTCAGACGCTAAGTCTTGTGAATTAGTGCGATCTGGGGCGACGCAGCCGAACGGTTAGAGAAGTCAGCTGTAATGCAGTTGAGCAATGAGCAATGTAAACATTTATTTGACAACATGCCATCCGTGTTGGTGGACAGCAGTAATTCATCATTGTGTAAAATTCAAGCCATTGCAGGAATCTGATTTTAAAAGAATCTGCCACACTTGGTTAGTAACGCGTCCGTCTCCCTTGGAGTGGCAGTGTACCTGTGTGTTCAAATTTCAGGTACGCACACTTCTCCCCACTCCAGGCTCGGTGAAGTTTTTGCCTCTTCGGCATCTGCTGAGGTCACATATTCTGCCTTCCTTTGCAGTCATTGCATGGTGTATGAAATCAAATCATAGAATCATAGAATGGTTTGGGTTGGAAAGGACTTTAAAGATCATCAAGTTCCAACCCCCCTGCCATGGGCAGGGACACCTCCCACTAGCCCAGGTTGCCCAAAGCCTCATCCAGCCTGGCCCTGAACCCCTCCAGGGATGGGGCATCCACAGCTTCTCTGGGNGGTCCAGGTCTTTTTTTTATGTTGGGGGCCCCACATCTGAACACAGTACTGCAGGGGGGGTCTCACGAGAGTAGAGTAGAGGGGGAGAATCACTTCCTTTGACCTGCTGGTCATGCTTCTCTTGATGCAGCCCAGGACACAGTTGGTTTCTGTGCTGCAAGCACACACTGCCGGGGAATGTTCAGCTTCTCATCCACCAATATCCCCAAGTCCTTCTCCTCAGAGCTGCTCTCTATCCATTCTCAACAGTAGCAACAAAATTATTTTGGTTCTGTTTGCGTGAAGACATTCTCCCCAGATATTTGTCTCGCAGAGGATAAAGCAAGCTGTCCTCTCCTCTTTGTGACTGTGAATTCTTGTACAATCTGTGCACAGACTTACAGAGCCACTTTTTTTTTTTTTTTCCCCTGTTGCAGAGAAATGTTCTGTGTTCCGGGGTGGTTCCCCAGATCTCCCTCATTATGGGTCCCTGTGCTGGTGGAGCTGTGTATTCGCCTGCTTTAACGGATTTCACGTTCATGGTGAAGGTGAGGATGGAGGATATCCCCATCTGCTGCTGGTAACGCTCATCAGACACAAACTGAAGGGTGTGTTTGGAGACTGTCTCCTGCTTTGGATTAAGCTTATCTTTCACCAAAAGCCAGTAATAACTTTCCCAAATAACCTGTGAATAACTGCATTTTCTGTGATTTTTAATATAATGCATTAAGGATTTTGAAGACATACATCCCTACATTCTACAGTTTTCTTATTTTAAGGAAAGTCTCTACAGACTGAGGCTTTTCCTTAGGTGCTTTTGCAGCTTGGGTCTAGCCTTTACTGTGTGATTTTGCTTTTTTTCCTCCCCCAGGACACATCCTATCTTTTCATCACTGGTCCAGATGTCGTTAAGTCTGTTACCAATGAAGATGTCACCCAAGAGCAGCTGGGGGGAGCAAAGACGCACACTGCTGTGTCCGGTGAGAGCTGGGTAGTTTTCTTAACGTATTGATATTTCTTTAAAGTAAATGACATAGTTCCAGCTAAACAGCTGATTGTCTAATACAGATTTTTGTACTTGTGGGTGTCACTTGACTCTAAGTGATAAAACTCTGCTTAAGCAGAGGATCTTACTGTGTGTAGGGCTCTCTTACTGGTCCCTTTTACTAATGGCAAACAAAACAGGACAAGTGGGAGTGTGGGAGAGTTGTGGGATTTGGAAGAGAAAGCAGCAAATCCACAGAAGATTGTAGAGTTGGAGAGGTTCTTGGATGGCAGGGCTAAGCAAGGCAGGCTTGGGATGGTGTCGGGTTTTTTTGTTTGTTCAGAAATTTGCATGTGTTGAAAGATTGTTAACAGTCCCTTGTTTGTTTACTAACATGATGAATTGATCCTCTTAACTGTAATATATGTTGTGCAGTGGTGGTGGGTGTGTGTGTGTGTGTGTTGGGGCTGGTTGTTTTGGGGTTTTGTTTTGTTTTTTTTGCCTCCCCGTGCTCCCCTTCTGGGAAAACTCGGTGACTCATGAATCTTCTTGAGGCTCAACATGACTGTGAGATCTCCAGTTCTAAGTGAACTGAACTGATGGTGAACCAAAACCCTCCCACGGACACTGCTCCCGTCCAGCCTTTCTATAAGAGAACGTGCAGCCCAGAGCCCGCGGGCGGCATGGTAACCTGGGTTGAATTCCAGAAGGCTGGGATCCAGCTAGGTCTGTGACAGCTGATAATTCAGTTTACATTATTTTAAACATGAGATCAACGGTCCAGACCTGTTAAGGAGGAAGTCTGATCCAGCCACACCTTTTCTAGATATTTTGAGCTGGTCAAATTTGGTGGCTTAAAACTATTTTTAATAGCTCAGGTTTAAAAATTCTTGCTGTTACTTTTTTGTATCTTTATTGGTACATACCTGAAACCTTGCAGAATAATGTCAGTAACTGCTTAACTGTTCCTTTCCAGGAGTTGCACACAGAGCCTTTGAGAACGATATAGATGCTTTACTTAATCTCCGGGAGTTTTTTAATTATTTACCTCTTAGCAACCGNACACTACTGATCATTTTTTCACTGAAATGGCATTATTTTATATGCCTACAAAACCACATTGCTTGGAAGTAAGTGCACAGCACGTACACATGACTGTGCTTTCAGTAGGACTGCGAGCAGGTGGGGTGACAATTAGTCAGACGCTAAGTCTTGTGAATTAGTGCGATCTGGGGCGACGCAGCCGAACGGTTAGAGAAGTCAGCTGTAATGCAGTTGAGCAATGAGCAATGTAAACATTTATTTGACAACATGCCATCCGTGTTGGTGGACAGCAGTAATTCATCATTGTGTAAAATTCAAGCCATTGCAGGAATCTGATTTTAAAAGAATCTGCCACACTTGGTTAGTAACGCGTCCGTCTCCCTTGGAGTGGCAGTGTACCTGTGTGTTCAAATTTCAGGTACGCACACTTCTCCCCACTCCAGGCTCGGTGAAGTTTTTGCCTCTTCGGCATCTGCTGAGGTCACATATCCTGCCTTCCTTTGCAGTCATTGCATGGTATATGAAATCAAATGTATGGGAACAGCAAGAAGCAGAACAGTAGCAACAAAATGATTTTGGTTCTGTTTGCTGAAGACATTCTCCCCGGATATTTGTCTCACAGAAAATAAAGCAAGCTGTCCTCTCCTCTNTATAATGCATTAAGGATTTTGAAGACATACATCCCTACATTCTACAGTTTTCTTATTTTAAGGAAAGTCTCTACAGACTGAGGCTTTTCCTTAGGTGCTTTTGCAGCTTGGGTCTAGCCTTTACTGTGTGATTTTGCTTTTTTTCCTCCCCCAGGACACATCCTATCTTTTCATCACTGGTCCAGATGTCGTTAAGTCTGTTACCAATGAAGATGTCACCCAAGAGCAGCTGGGGGGAGCAAAGACGCACACTGCTGTGTCCGGTGAGAGCTGGGTAGTTTTCTTAACGTATTGATATTTCTTTAAAGTAAATGACATAGTTCCAGCTAAACAGCTGATTGTCTAATACAGATTTTTGTACTTGTGGGTGTCACTTGACTCTAAGTGATAAAACTCTGCTTAAGCAGAGGATCTTACTGTGTGTAGGGCTCTCTTACTGGTCCCTTTTACTAATGGCAAACAAAACAGGACAAGTGGGAGTGTGGGAGAGTTGTGGGATTTGGAAGAGAAAGCAGCAAATCCACAGAAGATTGTAGAGTTGGAGAGGTTCTTGGATGGCAGG
This sequence comes from Syrrhaptes paradoxus, assembly GCA_013400615.1. NCBI lineage: Eukaryota > Metazoa > Chordata > Aves > Pterocliformes > Pteroclidae > Syrrhaptes > Syrrhaptes paradoxus. Next base: position 58,804 of record VZTO01026075.1, read on the forward strand.
GCTAAGCAAGGCAGGCTTGGGATGGTGTCGGGTTTTTTTTGTTTGTTGTCCAGAAATTTGCATGTGTTGAAAGATTGTTAACAGTCCCTTGTTTGTTTACTAACATGATGAATTGATCCTCTTAACTGTAATATATGTTGTGCAGTGGTGGTGGGTGTGGGTCTGGGGGGGTTGTTGGTTTGGGGGTTTGTTTTGGTTTTTTTTGCCTCCCCGTGCTCCCCTTCTGGGAAAACTCGGTGACTCATGAATCTTCTTGAGGCTCAACATGACTGTGAGATCTCCAGTTCTAAGTGAACTGAACTGATGGTGAACCAAAACCCTCCCACGGACACTGCTCCCGTCCAGCCTTTCTATAAGAGAACGTGCAGCCCAGAGCCCGCGGGCGGCATGGTAACCTGGGTTGAATTCCAGAAGGCTGGGATCCAGCTAGGTCTGTGACAGCTGATAAATCCGTTTACATTATTGGAAATATGAGATCAACGCTCCAGACCTGTTAAGGAGGAAGTCTGATACAGCCACACCTTTTCTAGATATTTTGAGCTGGTCAAATTTGGTGGCTTAAAACTCTCCATTTTTAATAGCTCAGGTTTTGGAATTCTTGCTGTTACTTTTTTGTATCTTTATTGGTACATACCTGAAACCTTGCAGAATAATGTCAGTAACTGCTTAACTGTTCCTTTCCAGGAGTTGCACACAGAGCCTTTGAGAACGATATAGATGCTTTACTTAATCTCCGGGAGTTTTTTAATTATTTACCTCTTAGCAACCGTGATCCAGCACCGGTCCGTGAATGCCATGATCCCAGGTAAGAGAGACTGGCTGAGATGCACGGTCTCTGCCACTGAACCCCACGGCTTCTCTGGCTCCAGGAGCGTAAGGAAATGAACTCTTGGCTGATCATTCTGCCTTGTGGTGTGTGAACGCGGGGATGTTTCAGTATGCATGTGCGCATACATACAGGCTCACTGCTGGATTTATTTTTTTTTTATTTTCTCAAAGCAATGTTGTGCTGGCTGCGTACGGAATATAGGGAAAAGTAATCTCTGTACAGATGTCACAGTCTCTTGAACCAAGCAAGCGAGGCAGAAAATAGCACAGTGAAGAGAAGCGGGGAGGACTTGCCCGGCTGTGTAAGCTCTGTTCCTTACGGTTAGAGGCGGGGAAGCAACAGGAGGCAAAGGAGGCGGCAAGTTTTCTGTATTAGGTACTTGTCTATCAGGCTCATTGTGTAGTTGGCAGCATAACAAAGGCGGGACTTGAGTCGTTTCAAGAGAGGAAAAACAGCGACTGTCTGGATTTTTATCAGAGAATTTTTCCAAGAGATAAAGGGGCAGCCAGAGAGCCAGGGACTGTTTGAGCAGCCAGCCTGGCTGGTAGGGTTAGAGACAGAGAATGTCAGTGGAGTAAAAGCATTTTGACCCAAGACCCAGTTGTAGCCCCAGCTCAGCCCTTTCTGTAGGGACCCGTTGGTCAATTTTAGAGCATGGTCAGAGAGGTCAGTTCGTTACTGGTCCTAATTTTTTCTAAGATGTTGATCTTCAGGAGTTAAATAAACTGGAAGACTGTTCTGATAGGGACAAACCAAAGCAAATCTCTCATATTATTTGGTAAATTTGGAGGATGATCTCTGAGGTTATCATGTTCTTTCTAAGCATTCAACAAGTTGTACCAGGATAATTACCCCCTATAGGCTTGAATATGATATTTTAGTGTCATTACAGAAACAACAGGCTTTTTTTTTTTTTAACAGTGTATCTTATAACAGGCAGTTTATCTTCTTGTGCGAAGTGGTCAGTTATGTTGTAGCCTCTGACGTATAAGAGATCAGCTCTTTATTTTCTTACGGGAGACAATCTTTTACATAGCACCAGATACATTGTTGGAGATCACAGTATAATAAATGCTCGATAATTTGTGTAAGAACTTCCATTTAGTAGTCTTTGTACATGGAATACAGATCTATTTTGGTATTTTCCTGTTTTTATAGGAGCATTCCAGTATTTCTCCCATTTTTAATGCTTACACTGGAAATATCTCATCTGGACATACTGAGGAGTTAACAGACTCCTTTTGCTCTGAATTGATGTGTTTGATCCTTACCACTGTTCCAGTCAAAGCCCATCCCTCTAGAGTAATTTATTTCTTATTGCATCATTTTCACACCACCAAAAATTGCCACGGGTAATGCAAATAAATGGGACATCCCTTTGTCTTCATTGTTCAGTCTGGAAGCTGNGATTTCACCTTTACATGTCTTCGACTATCAACAAATTTAGTTTCCTCTAAAGCCTTGCGTATGCAGACAGTTTTCTGCAGGAGGTTATGATCAGTTCCTGGTAACCGAGTGCAGTTCCACTGCTGTGCTGAATGGAAACCAGCACTGATCTGAGTGAGAGGGTCTCAGGCTGTCACAGGCTTCGGGTGACTGCTTTTGGAGCAGCAGTTCCTTGCTGGTCGGGGGGATCTGGAAGAAACACGGTTCTCAACCTAAGTCCAGTGACTCTGCTAGCAAGCTCCAGCTGTCCTTCATCTGTGGTGGTTTGAAGGAGATATCCTGGGTAACGTCTTCATTTGGATGGTGGTTACTCATTGTAATGCTGTTATAATCTCCCCTGGTACTCTACAGCACTGTGAATTTATGGGAGCAATAATTTAATTTTTCCACTTTCCTTATCCTTTGGGATACCCCAGGCGAAGGACAGAACTTGGAGCACATTCACATCTACTCCACGGACAAGAAGTTTTCGGATTTTTGGTATCTTGGGGTTTAGTATGTTAAAATGGGTTGTTTCATCAGATTAAGGTTTTGTGATATCAATTTGTGGAACTATTTTCATGCAATATTCTTAATCACGTGGAAGAAATACTCGAAGTGTAGCTGCCAGTTTTATTTTATTAATNGCTTTTGGAGCAGCAGTTCCTTGCTGGTCGGGGGGATCTGGAAGAAACACGGTTCTCAACCTAAGTCCAGTGACTCTGCTAGCAAGCTCCAGCTGTCCTTCATCTGTGGTGGTTTGAAGGAGATATCCTGGGTAACGTCTTCATTTGGATGGTGGTTACTCAATGCTGTTATAATCTCCCCTGGTACTCTACAGCACTGTGAATTTATGGGAGCAATAATTTAATTTTTCCACTTTCCTTATCCTTTGGGATACCCCTGGCAAAGGACAGAACTTGGAGCACATTCACATCTACTCCATGGACAAGAAGTTTTCGGATTTTTGGTATCTTGGGGTTTAGTATGTTAAAATGGGTTGTTTCATCAGTTTAAGGTTTCGTGATATCAATTTGTGGAACTATTTTCATGCAATATTCTTAATCACGTGGAAGAAATACTCGAAGTGTAGCTGCCAGTTTTATTTTATTAATAGCTGTATCTCTTGCTGTCTTGGCAAGCAGTTGTGGCTCTCTGGTCCCGTGTATGTGAGTGAGCACAGAGACGGCTCTGGGGCTTGCGTTGTTCGTTTCTGCCCGATTTTTGACAAACTGCAGCTCACTGCCTTCGGTTTCAATGGGGTGGCTAGAGCCTTGTCTTGTTTTAAATTTACTAAATCATGGCATTGCTAAAAGTTCAGGAAGAGCTCCACAGAAACACCGTTTAGAACAAGTGTAGATGAGTATTTTTATGGAATACCACAACAGTCCCTGGATCCTGCTTAGTGATGACCCATAAAGACAGACCCCCCCCACTGGGACCGTGAAGGAATCCAAGCCCCAGTGAATGCTAACGCCTGTGGTCCTTAACGAAGCTGATACGATCAGAGAGGGAGGTAACGGGTCGTGTCGGCTGCTGACAGGGAGGCGGCAGTTTTGTTAAACGTAAAGCTCACGTGGAGTGCATCCTCGTGGAGTGAGGCAGAGCAGCAGTAAAGACTCTTTACACGCAGCCCTCAAACTGGAGAACCGGGGAGCCAGACGTGTTCTCTCCATTCGCGCATCTCTTCCTGTCTGGTGACGGGAAATCAGTACGGAAGGGTCTCCTGTGGCGGAGGGTTTTCCAGTCACAAGTGCAGAGCGCGGGCAGGGACGGGACCATGGTTGGCGATGGGCGGTGGATTCTGGTACATGACGGGAACCCTTGCTCTGCCGTGGGGAGAAAACATTTTGTGGGTCCAGCTGCCAGGGCCGGAGCCACTGGCTAAGCAGCTGTTCTGCTGCTTCTGCCTGGTGCTCGTTCTACCAAATCCTTGTCCCCAGGGCTGACCTGTGCCCCGCCGCTGGGTCCCGCAGGCCTCCAGTGCCCCCTGCAGACACCATTGGTCCCATTTGGCTGACACTTGAGTTCCCTGCTCGTACTCTGTGTGTGTCATCATCGGCTCTCCTGGCCAAGGAGCTGGAACGGTATTTCCAGGAGATGCTTTAGACCATGAGGCCCGTTTCTTTTCCCTGTATTTGAGAAGCGGTTTCCGTGAAGTCTCAAAGAGATGGAATTGTTTATCCGCATTGTTGGTGTTCATCTGATTCATAACTACTGGTGCTCACACTTAGTTATTTTCTGCAGGGATCGTTTGGTTCCGGAGCTGGACACCGTCGTCCCCATTGAATCCACTAAAGCCTACGATATGCTGGACATCATACACTCTGTAAGTCTGCTAGTGTGCAGCTAATGCGGGTGTTATCTTCTGGGGATAAATCATGGACACAAACCAGGAGAATGGCACTGAAGACATGTATATAGTGAGGCTGTTTCTAACAGACTATAGCTCGTTGCTATAGTGTAGTAGCCACAAATGGACACACACAAAAAAAAAAAAGCAGGAAAAAACCCCAAGACTTTAGCAGGTGAAAGAAATCCTAAGATTCATTTTCAGGATACAACTTCTTATGCTGCATGCGTACAGGTGGCAGATGCTGTAACTATTCTCCCTCTGGGGTTGAAATCTGTTCCCTCCCTTGTCGTAAGTTCTGTCACTTGCCCCCCTCCCTGCATCTTGTTATTACTGTCTGGAACTTGGTCATATTTTTTGAAAAGGGAGTGAATTACGTAGAGTGCTTCTCTGTTTATTCTAGGAAGCAGTTATGTATGCAGACAGTACACGAATACAGTTTTTAAATTATAAGTGAAGCACTCGGAAGCTTGGAAACTCCCAGGTTAAAGTTCCATTAAGTGAGGCAGATCTGTGAGGGTGGCAGGGAAGGAAACATCGTACTATTTTTTTTTTTAAAAACCTAGAAGCCAGTATAGCAATGTATAAATAATGGAGGTTTTATTAAAGCAGGTGATGGTGGTAATTCTTTTGCCTAACTTTGTGTACGTAACTTTTCCATTTTTAACAACTTAATATATTATAAACGCTTGGGCAGAGAACATGGTTGTAAAATAAGTTTTATCACATGAAACTGCTACAGCTGCCTGTAGAGCACACGGAGAGTCTGAATTTTGAATATTAATATTTCCAGCTGCTGCTTCTACCACTGGGATGTGGCGTGGCAGCTGAGCCGGGGTTCTGAGGCGGGTGGTGACACCAGGAATAACCATTTCACAGGCAGCACACGCAGATGGGTCTGGGGGTGTGTTCAGCTGGGTTTGAAGGACCTTTACAAATTTCTCCCACAGGATATTTCATTTGACTGTCTCTCCCCACACACTCATTCAGATAACACATTTCGGCGTGCAACTGGCTGCATTTGTACTCACTGTAGTGGAGAAAGCAAGCTCAGGATGTCCTTACTCTCAGGATTCTTCCATTCTGAATTCTGTACCACCTGTTCCAAGTTAAAAGGTGGCATTTAAAAAAAAATATTAAGTGAATTAGGAAAAAAAAACCCAAACCCTCCTACAGACTTGGAGAAATATTAAGGAAAGAAATAAAACTGCTTTAATAATACTTACATTTTTCACAATTTTTAATTTGCCTCAGGAATGACAGGCAAACTGCAGTCAGTGTGGGCAAAGTTGTTATAAACAGGTGAAAAGAAGGAATTTAGTAGAAACACTGGGCAGCCATGTATAGGTGTTGCTACTGCTCCACGTGTAATTATGATTTCCTCTGAACACGTGAATTTTGGTACCGCGTTACACGCCAGCGGATGTCACTTTGCAGAGCACGCGCTGGAACTTGCCACCAAGGACCCGTGGTTGGAGGTAGCGCGGGTATTCCTCTAGCACAGATAAAAGCCTGTCTGTGTTCTCTGCCGTGTGCGCTGTCAGTGCCCCGGGGAGATGCTCACGGCACAGCAGCCGTATCGGGCTCTGCTAGCAAAGTGCCCTGAACTTGCCAAGAAACAGAGCATATATTGAATGTGGGGTGCAGAGTTTCTCAGCTCCATAAAGTACCATTTGCTTTTTGACGCTGGAAATTGCTCTTTAAAAAGTGTAGTCTACCAAGACTTGGAAGAAAGAAGTTCTTGACATCTGATTTGAAGTTTTAACTTGTGATCAGCTAGGAAAAAGAACTGGCTGTAGAGGAAATGTCCTAAAGCTGTTCTCTGCTGGAATGCTCACCTGGCAGCTTTCGTAAGGAGTGCAGCACTAGGTACTTCCCGGAGTGAAGGCTGCGAAGAAGACTAAAAGGTTTCCCTGTTCCTTTTAATTCTGCAAATTCTGAAATGTTTTGGAAGTTCTGATACTAACATAACTGATTTAGTGTTACATAAATATTGTGTATATGTCCTCACGAGAGCTGTGCCCAACTCCTGCCCCTGCAGATTGCTGACGAAAGGGAGTTCTTCGAGATCATGCCTTCCTACGCCAGAAACATTGTCATTGGCTTTGCCAGGATGAACGGACGAACCGTTGGGATAGTGGGAAACCAACCCAAAGTAGCATCAGGTGCGTTGGCTGTACCAGCCCACTGTGCCACCTTTGAACAGTGTGTGTGCCTCCTCGGTTCTTTGCATACTTTGTAGGGCTGGCTCGCTACGAGATTAACTCTTTATGCTTTGTACGGTCCTCCACTCATTCTTGCTACGTTTTTCTATCCCTTTCTCTGTCTTGAATCATTGTAATTCAGCTGTGGTGCATTAAAACTAACAGAGAAACAGTTAAAGTCTGTAGTGGGTCAGCAAGGGGATGGTGCTCCCGGGTACCTAGTGACCGATGGTGCAGCCCCAGAGGAGTGGTAGGAGCACATGGGCAGAGTGGGCAGAAGACCTACTTGGAGCAGCCGGCAATTAAGCGTAATATGGGAACTACTTACTTCCACAGGGTTAGAACACCTAAAACTCTTCTGTAGGGTAATTTTTTTTTTTTTCCTGTTGCTAGAAACATGCAAAGCTTTCACACACGCAAGTGCGGGGCTCTTGACCTCAGATAATTTCGGTAAGAAGGTACAACATGTGCCATCGCAAATATCACCCTGTGTTTTAACTGTGGAGGGATTTTGCTGCCCTTGACTAGGTAATTTCTGAAGTGACTTTCACTAAGCGGGACTTTCTCTTTCACTCCTTGTTTTTAAGGTTTGTTCCTTTTTGTTTGGGAAAATCAGATGACCCAGTATGATGTTGTAATTTTTGATCATCTTTACAAGCTATGACTATCAAGACACTAGACAGTCAGTAGGTTTGAATATTACTTTAGCTGTCATTTTATATTCTCAATTTTAACAAAGACTTTCAGTGTTCCAGATAGATGCTCTTATACAAGATGTTTAGGTTTAATGTAACAGCACATAACATAATCCTAAATGGCACTGAAAGAGAACAGAAGCGGCACGCTTACCAAAACTTCTATCTTCTTTCTCAAAAATATTAAGTGGGTTTTTTTTCCAATTTCATTTTTATTTTAAATTGAGAACTCTGTAGTATTTTAATGTGACTGATCTGAAAAATCAGAGAAAACTACTGAAAAATATTTTAAATGACAAGAATATAATTGGAACTGTTGCTTTTTGGGAGAAGGTCTCTATGCACGGTGGTCAGAAAAACGAAATGAGTGCCTGCTGAGTGTAGTGTGTACTCTGATCTCAGTTCTAAACCAGAAAACCTCAGCCTCATGATCTCAGCGTTATCTCCTGACAAGCTTTTGTTCTGTTTTAAGAAGACACTACAGCTAAAACAGTGGGATTTGACTGGAGTTGTTAACACCTTGCCCTGGTTTCTTATCTTTAGGGTGCTTAGACATAAATTCCTCTGTGAAAGGCGCCCGCTTTGTTCGGTTCTGCGATGCGTTCAACATCCCCCTGATTACTTTTGTGGATGTTCCTGGATTTTTGCCAGGTATGCCTTGTCCTTATATTTCAGCTCCTTGTGGGGGGTGGTGGTAAAACCCATGTTAAAATCTCCGTGAGAAGACCTGTACTGCAGAAGACTTAAATAAGCCAGATTTAAAAATGCCACTTTTTGGGACAGAAAGGCTGTGTTGTGAGTACAGTAGCCATCACAAAAGGATACTGAAACATGCAAGAAATTGCAGGAAAATAAGTGTCTGATCCCACCACTGCTATTGCTCTTGGTGTGTTCTGGGAGCACAAACCGTTGCTGGGCTGCACTAAGGGCCAGTTCATGCAGCAAATTAATGCTGAAGTGGTTGGTGGAGCATCCCATGGGAGATGCTGGATAACCAGTTTGCCAGGGCCCAGCGTGGGTGTGTCCCGCTCTGGAACTGCTCTCAGCACAATGGCAAAGCTGTTGACTGTGGCCTGTCCAACAAAAACCCGCCCTCATTCCCTGGGGATGGTGCCCTTGTCATAACGGTATGGAAGTGACGCTGTTTTCTTTAGTATAACGAGACCCCCTCGGCCCTTGAAGAGCTCAGCTTTTCTTCAGATGCTGCTTTATTGATGTGCCTGTCCATGTGCTGGATGGTGTGGTACCAGAAGGCCCCGCAAAGCCCGTGGGCTCCCGAGAGGCGGTGGAAGGCAGCCCAACACGCTGTTCCCGAGCCCCCGGGTAGAGAGCCCAGCAGTGATGGTTTCCCTGCGGGCAGGGAGGCCACAGCCACAGCAGAGCTGGGCAGGGCGGTTGAGGGCACGGTGAAGATGCATTCCAACCACATCTGCCCATCCCTGGCGTTACAGCACTAGCACAGGCCCACGCTGCTATCCCGGCTTTGCTGCAGCAAGAGAAACTGTCTACCTCAATGTTTTAACAAGGAGGCGAGACAGAAGGTGTTAACAGAACCCTCCTCTTCGCTCTCGCCCTCCTCCCTCCCTCTGCTGCTGTAGACATGCCGTCCTTGTCTGATGTGGCCCAAGGAGCAGCTTAGTTCCCTCCAGGGGTCCCTGCAGGGACCCAGGTTTGGGGGGTTGCTGAGAACTAAAGAACAGAGCCATTTCCATGTAGCCAGTGAAAAG
>VZTO01026076.1:0-37994 GCA_013400615.1 Syrrhaptes paradoxus
TGCTCTGGGCACCCTGTTCCTGACGATCAAACCAGTGGACATTTGGTTGTCAGGCTGTGCCCACCCTGATGACCGAAAATGAAAGAGAAGGAGCTCCTGGGCAAGCAGGTGAGTTTTGCCAGTAAAGTCCAGTACGGGACACAGCGTGCTGTCTGGAATAACCCTGTCCAGCCAGCATCATACACTCATGGGGACAGTGAGAAGCCTCGAACATCCCTCTAACGGCCCTACAGACACCCCAAAGGACTGGGAAGGATAATTTCCCTTCTCTTCTGCAAAGGAGATTCCCGATCAATCCACTGTTTGAATTGAAAACAAATTATTGGGTGAGAAAGGAAAATTGAAATTGAGAACTAAAAATATCCAAATAGAATGCAAAAAAACTCCCCAAAAAACCCCAAACACTAAGTATATGACAGGNTTTGCCTTCACTAATGTAGCTCCGACTCCAGGTCACTGAAGCTACTACTCATTCATCACGTTTAACCTTTCCACTCACATTGTTCACATTGTCTGCGGATTACAATGAATCTCAGTTTTAAGAGTAAATGTAAGTACCATTGAATGGAAATAAGAGGATGTAGCATCACAGACACCCCCTGCTTACACGCAAGCACACGGCAAGTGGTTTCTGTTCATGCTTGGAACATATCCTTAAATTCTGGACAAAAAAAAGCCCAATTTTCATCCACCAAACCGCTCAGTCTCGCTATTCCAGATGCCACTGAAAGTATCTTTTTGCAAACCGTTGGGGAAATCTGCCATTTTTCTATGGGGGAAAAACTCTGCAGCGGGCAACATTTCCAAATCCAAATAACCTCAGCTCCCGTACCTATGCGTAGAACATGTAGGTACAGCCCCATAACCTGCACCTTTTAAGGGGAACTTAGCAGTTCAGCAGTTTTGAGGAAAAGAGGCGACAACATAAGTGAAAGGCAAGAGTGCGTTTCACCATCGTTATTCAGAACATCGTCTTTGTCAGAAATACAAAAGGGGAGTTCAACCTCAGCGTTTTGGAATTTGCAAACTTGGAGTTAACTTGGCTTTTTCCTGCTTGCAGGAGCCAGGAAAGCACTGAGATGGTTTTATCCATCTCCTTTTTCCTGTGCCTGCCCCTCAGTCATGAGGATCCCAGAAGGGGCAGGTCCTGCTGTATCTAGGTGATGCAAAAAGGAAACACCTACGGTTTGTAATACGGTGCAACTGGGCAAACAGGGATATGGAGTCAGGAAACACAGTCAAAAAGGGCTAAAAAACTGCCAAGGTTAAAGCTGTTCATCTGCAGGGTGAGAAAGGATTTTTTTCTCATCTTCACCTGCATCCTTATGCATCAAAATTAAAGGTCTGGGGAAAAAAAAAAGGCAAGGTCCCTCTATTTGCATTTTGTTCTTCATCACATATAGAAGATCTGAGAGGACACTCATACTTGGAAGTGAGGCACAGCGATCCCTGGGACGGAGGTAGGACGTGTAAAAAGAAATAACAGTAATAACAGTGTTTGAACAGGGGGAAAGCAAAATGCAGCATCGAACCCTAACGGGCGTTATCCGTGGTGCCCATCAGAAAGAAAAAAAGCTCCTCAGCAATGTTTAATGGCACACGTTTGGCTTTGGGAATTTTTTTGCTCTGGCAGAAAGTCTTCCCTCAAATTATGGGCAAGATCCCTCCTTTATATCCAGCTTAACTGAACCTTTGTGAAAAACCCAGATAGGGCACCAAACCGAAATCCTGGGGGGAGCAACAGACTATTGCTGGTAGCAATGGTTAGAAATTGCCGCCCAGGACAGGATTTCAAAGCAAAGCACTAGCGCATCTCCGTAACGACAGCAGCACCAGGCTGCGGGGAAGGGGATGCTGTTGGGGTGAAGATTCCCATCGGGAGAAAGGAGAGTACGCTCAAAAGGAAACTCAGCCCGGGACTGCTGAACAGCTGCGTTAGAAAATAACTCCTTGTCTCGCAATTAAGAGACGATTTCCACCGAAAACACATAGGACATTGGGTTAATAGTTTTCTTTAAAAGAAAATCTGGTTTGGCTATCAAAACCGGAAAAGTGAGGAACAGCTGTTGAGTCAGCGAGGACAGATTGTACGGAAGACTCCAATATCAAACCAGAAATTAAGCCAGCATTTATTTCTGTTCTATTTACATTTTCAATAAAAGTAAACGGGGAAAATAACAGCACACCGCGGAGAGCCTAACGCAATCCCCATACTAACCTGCTTTTTTAAAAAACTACCTGCAAAATTATGAATAATTGACTTTTTCAAGTCATACTGCTGCATTCTGCTCCATTCTGAGAAGCACATCTTCAAAGGATTCTCCTGCGTACAAGCTCAGCAATCAAAGCACACGAGACGCACAACTCACCATCCATGAACTCCGTGCACAACGAAATTCTATTTTCTACAAAAAAAGCCCCGTAAAATCCTATGATATACGATGAGTCACACTGGAAAAAAAAAAAAAAAAGAAAGGAAAAAGCCTGTTTGAAAATTTGCTGTAAGAAGATGATAAGCAAGAATAATGAAAACGGGGAAAAAATAAATAAATCTGTATACCTTATAAAGAATTTCTAACTCCGACATTATCTGCTTCTGGAGTTCCAGTGTTATATCTAAGGGAATGACCTAAAATACAAACAGACATATGATGAGAAAAAGTGAATAATGCAAAATAAAAACCAGAAAACCCACCTATTAATTATAATTCTGCGAGAAAATGAATGAGCAATAGGTGGAAAGAATATTTTAACAGAGCGACGAGCAAAGGGATGAAATGAAAATTTTAAAAAGTCAGTTACAAGGAAACTAAGTTTTCCAGCCAGTTTTATCCCGGGAATGCCATAGGGTTTGCGGTTTAACCAAGAGATGGGTTAGAACCTGAACACGAGCCTCCCAGGGAACGTGCAGGTGGGGAAACTCCTCATTCACCCAAGTGCTGAACGCTGGACATCTCGGCAGTGCCCTAAGGGAGCCTCTCCTACCCTTCTTACCCTTCCAGTTTCTTTCATATTTTTGTCTCTTTTCCATACAAATTCCAAACATTAGACGAAACACGGGAAGCTCAAACCAGCCGCTCGGTGTCACATCTGTCCGCTGGGATGCGGAGAACAGAGTCGTCCGCTTTCAGGATTTTCAAGACAGAGCCTCTTAAGGATGCTGGTTCCACCAGAACCAGTGGTCAAAATCAACGTCTACAAATAATTCTTTGCCACGATTATTTGAAGAGTTGTATGCTTAATTAAAACCACTATCCAAACCAAACTGGGCTCCCAATGCATCTCGCCCGGCCCAGCCTGCCATCACCCAATATTTCACAGTTTAATATTTTAAGCCAAAGGGAAACAAAATCTCGTCAATTTGCAGAATTAGCAGAAGAGGTATTACAGGCTGCGCACACTGCTGATGAAACAAAACACAGAGACCATTTCGAAACACACGCATTTCATACCACCCACATCCGTCTGAAAGAAAAAAAACCCGATAACCTGTTTCTATCCAGAGTTTGCTTCGGGGTTATTTATAAAAGCTGTCAGGAAACGGAATGGTAAGTGTAATACAGGGCTGCCAAGAAACGTTTAACACGCTTGTCCAGATCAATAATCATTTGCCAACAATATTCGCTTACATTTTTGCAGCGTGAAAAACTTCAAATAATTCGCTGGAATAGCATCAGTTTTACCCACTAAATATTAACAGAATTTAATCTTGTCAACAGCCTAAAATTAAATTTTCTCTTATTAAATTCTACTTACAGGGAGAGATTTCTCTGCCTCGTTCACCGGGAAGGGTTTCACCGACTTGGACGATGACTAGTGAGCGTGATCAGCGTCCAACACAGCCCTGACATCCCATCAACCAAGACCTGGCATGACGCAAGGTCTCCACCTGATTTGCATTAACGATGATTACACACAGCCCCCACATCCTTACAACCCTTCAGGATGGACAGAAACGTTCTGTGATGGTATGACAAGCCTCTATCGCCGCAAAATAAATTAGGAGAGACCAGCGTAACACTCGTACACAAGTGTTTTTTTCCATCTCAACACACACAGCTTGTGGGACGCAGGAGAGACCCACCTGACGTCAACGTTGGAGGAACCTTATTTATGGCATGAAAATGTGGGACAAAAAGAGAGAAAAAAAAAAATCTATATAGCACTGCCTTAGTCTGCATTTGTAACCTCCATGGTCACGTTCCTCTTGTATAAAACTTCCAGTCCTACCTGGAAAATGGAGTTTGTACGGGTGGAACAAGTTTTAAGAAGATGTAAGCTGACAGTGTTAAGGATGGGCTGGAACAGGGTTAAAGCAAGAAAAAAAACCAAAAAACCCACAACCCCAAAGAGCTCCTTAAACCCATTGCTACGAAGGAAAAAGCTGTGAATAAGGATTTGGCTGCAGCTTCCAGAGCTGCAACATGTGAACAAATGAGATGTAACATTGAAAAAAAAAAACTTTTCCAAAATAGTGCCTTTGGAAAGAACTTTGCAGCAAAAAAAAAACAAAAAACAAACCCCAAAAAAACCAAAACCTGTGATTTTCTCAGAATTATCGAGAGCAGAAAAGTGAAAGGGAATTCCTCAGGCATGGAATAACAGGCTGAGTTCCCACCGCACCGTTCACACCCGCAGGAGCAGAACTGCTGAACAAGTTTGCGCCAGAAGCCACCAACCCAAGGCGGAGGAGCAGAGGAGCTCGGCAGGATGCCGCTGCCCTGCGGTCCCCAGCCACGGGGACACCGAGCCCCCAGGATGCGGATGGAGAGGATGGGTCCAGAGGTGGGGCCGAGGCATCTGGGGCTGGCTGGGGAGGATGCCCAGAGCCTCCAGCGCCTGCCCCGATCCCAAAACCAGCCAAAACAGTGCCTCTCAGGGAGAGCTGGAGAAGGATACCACAAGGGGGGCATTTAAAAATTTCAGCGACACAGCAGCCCTCTGAGATTCAGCATGGGGCTCCACGCACTCCTGAGCATCCTCCTTATCAAGTTTCTGCCTAAAACAGAGCGACCCTGGAACCACGTAGCACGCCTATAACGTACATGAACTCAACACACCGGATGGTTCGGGAGAAAAGGGTTAATTTTCACAACAGGAATACCTGAGCGTATTTCCTCTGCTCCCCACTACACCTCCAGGACAAATAAGGATGAGTTGTCAAGTTAAATACAAGCAGTCAAGTGACTGAATTATAATTTACTCCGTGCTCAATTTAAATTAGCGTGAGGCTATTAAAATATACGGTATAAATACGGCAATTCATCACAAGCTGTCATGGATGACTTCATCTATTTGCTGGAGTGGCACACACTCCGCTAAAGGGAACGGGAGCAAAATCACAGGTCAAATTAAGCCGCTATTCTGGTTTAATTCACTTATTTAATCTGTGGCGACATAATTGTCTTTTACAGTATGTACAACTCAAAGGAAATTTGGGAGTATCATAGGCAGGATACAAATGATTAATCAAACGGTCCATTTCAATGCTGGCTTAAGAGCAGGAGAAACTAAAAGAACGGCAACCGGCTGCTGCACGCTCACATTTTTCATTTGGATTTTTCCCTCTAATCAGAAAAAAAAAAAGTTACAATAGAAAAATCCATGAAGCCCTCCGCACATTATCTAGTTGTAAAGTTTATGTAAAATATGTAAAAGACAGAATTTAAGGTCTATAGCACAGGTATCTGCATTGGTTTGTTCTCCTGTTTGTTATATTTTGGAAGATAATCTATCAACTGAAAGTATTTTCATCAAAAGGTTTTCAGAATGTTCTCTTGTCCTATCAATTCGGTATATTATAATAAAAATTTTTTAAAAGTGCCCAAAATGCAGAACTCTGCTTTCACCGATCCACCCCGTGACGTCCCTTTTGTCAGAGCACCAGATCTCACCTTATTCTAAACTATATAATACCCACGTGTCGATGCAATATTTCTGCTGAAATCATGCCGAAAAAAATACAATTGCGAGTGACAGGACCACCACGAGCCGTACCTACAGGAGAACCCAGTTGCCCAAATCTCCAGGATGCTCATCAGCCACAGGACCAACCAAACCCTGCTCCAAGGGAAGCATGGAGGTGACATTCCTGCAGAAAGGCTTCTTTTTTTTTTTTTTGCCACGGGCAGGTGATTTCAATTAACCTTACAAAGGGTGAACTCATTTCCCCTCCTGCCTGGGCGATTTTTCTCCTTCTCCTCCTCTCCGGGCAGCTTCCGAGGGCACCCACGGCCCCACGGGCAGGCGGGAGGGCGGCAATGCCAGCACCGAGCAGAGAAGATGACGTGGGTACCAGGGAAAAGAGCATCCTCACACAAGCCCAGCACTTAGGGGAAGAGTTTTTTGAGTTCCATACTGAAAATTGTAATAAAACATGTTTGATTATTAAATTTCCTGTACTTTTGTGCTTTTTCTGTATTTTTCTGTCTTACTCTAACCGCTCACAACAGGTTTAGGAACGATGGATACCACCTGAAACAACTCGTGACTTGTAATTAGAAGTGATGGGGATGTTATCTCAATTTCCATATTTTCCATATGTAGAAAATAAATTTCAAATCCAGCGCTAAATATTTGATTTTCTTCAATTCATTAGAAAGTAAAAAATTCCATTTAACACCAGTTCCGCTTGCAGCAACCAGCTCCCATCACTCCTCTTGCCCTCCTCTCCTACCCCCACATCGTTTTAGTTTAACTCGGTTACACCACTGTCTGATGCTTAAAGACAGAAAGAAAAAAAATAAACAAGACAAAAAGCCCATTTTACAGTTTTCTAAGTAATTATTCCATAAATCATATTTTTAAGATCTATGTCTTTTTGGAATTGTGTGAAGGCAACAATTAACATTTTCCAAAAACCTCTACTGCTCTGAGTTTGAACAAAATCACCCAATTAAAAAAAAAAGTTTGCAATATTAAGAAAAAGGAAATATTTAAGTTTTTTTTACAGATTAACTGTATTAATAATTTGTTAATAATTTGATTTACAAATTTAATCAAGTGTAACAGATTACATACACGGGTTGGCATACTGCTGTCGGAGTTGCACTATTGCTTTGCCCCAGCTTTAAGAAAACTTTCAGCCAAGCCCGGTATTTATCTGACCACGTAACACCATGGTATATAGCTTCCCCACAAAGAATGCTAGCAAGAAAAAAAAATAGCCAAATCAGTTGGATTTAAAAAAAAAAACAAACAATTGGAGGTAGGGGAAAACAAAATTTTTAATATTTTGTTAAAATAACCAAATTGGTTAAAAATCACAAAATCTCCTAGGAAAACAGCGTATGATCCCAAAGAAAACAGGGCAATTCTCTTCATTTAAAAATGAGGTTGCAGAGACCACTCGGAGAATACGCCCTCGGGGACAGTTTGGCACCAGGTGACATCCTGCGACCTTTCCATCCCCGCTCCTGTCCCGCTGGGGAAGCAGCGAGGGAGAGGCACAAACCACAACTGCACTGGGACGTATCCCTGCAACCCCGTGGGAGGACGTGGGGGTACCTACAGCCAGTGCCAGGCAATTCCCAAAAACCTGGGTTCCGGGATGTCTGTGCTCATTTGGAATGACTAAATGGATGGACTGACGCGGGCTGTAACGCAATAAAATAAATTGAGATCCAACGATCAGAGGGAGGGGAAGGAAACCAAGGTCAAGAAAGAATAGAGAGAAAGAAAGAAAGAAAATTACTGTAATATCTTACCTTCACTGCTAGGATTTTCCCACTAGGGACGTGGAATGCCCTGCATGAGGGAAAAAATTAAATAACTTGAGATCACATAAAATTATCTCTATACATATGTGCAACATGGATACACTAATTCCACCGAAAAACGACTCAGAGCTAAGACGTTGTAGGTTAAACCAATTTCATAGAGCGTTTCCAAAGAAAGGCTGATGAAAACAATCGATCAGAAGAGTATACTTACATCGAAACCACTTAGGAGGCTCTTACACCCGCGTGGTTTATATCAACTCTACGCACTGAAGACTTTCGTACTTGTGAGTATGAATTTATCCACTTTCACATTTGCTTCCAATGAAATAAATGGTTTTTATCGATTTCTTTTATCTATTATTCAGAAATTTCACGTAAAACAAGGTTTATCATGCGAGTTGGCCGATCCTGCGGGTATTTCCAGGGGCAGGACAGCAAGCTGTACAGCTGTGTCAATTAAAGCCCAACAGGTAACGAGGGATTCTTCATCACAACCTATGGACCCACAGGAAATATCAGCGAAACGAACCCTCCGCAGTTGTATTTAAGATCAGCACGTGTGTGTGTGTGCATAAAGGTTTGAAAGCGTTAGAGTTCATTCTCACATGTACCCAAAAATAATTTCCCACAATATTCCAAGAGCAGTATGTCTTAATTTCTGGGGGAAAAAAAAAAAAATTCTAATTGGCTATTTAACAATGACTTGTGTATTCCTAACCATGAACTCATAAGAAAATTAAAAGGTAGGTGAAAAAAAAAAAAAGTCTACTGAAAATCTGATGTAATTTTGCATAAAAACAAAACCATTAAAGGTTTTCCTCTCCACTAGTTTTACTGTCTCGTACTGATTTATGACACCATGCACAGTAATGTCATATCTGTGGCACTAACTTGAAAGAATTACAATATTTTACCACCATATACCTCTAGCAATTATTACTGAAGAAAAGCTTTAATTTTTTTTTTTTTTGCATGCAGACTCACATATAGCACAGGGTGAGACGGTCGCTTAATCTTATTTATAACCCTGAGTGCTCATATAATTTCTGTTAATTAAGCTTGGAAGCTTCACCTGAATTTAATAAGTCACGGATAAACATTTATGTAACAGAGCGGCATCAGGTTCAAGGAACAAACACGGTTCAAAAAGGCACACCAAAAAAAATCAGTGTGCAACACGTAAAAGAAAACCAAAATCAGCGGCCGCTCCGCCAGGCTGGTAGCTGAGCGCGTAATCAACGGACGCACGGAAACGAACTCTGCCGTGAGCACGGATGAATCAACGGTGGCCGAATACGACGGGCTTGAGATGGGCAGAAATGATAAGAAAATGAACAGGTTGAGATAGCAGGCTCTATACGGACCGTGCTGGACAGTTTGGGAACTTAATTAGCTTGTCAAGAAAGCCGATCTTTTTTCCATAAGAGAGATCTCCTGTTTCCAAGTGAATTAAAAGGGAAGACTTGATTATTTAATTATGATGCACGCTAATTCATCCGTGGAAGTTGGGGTTAAATTTCCAGCAGAGGGCAGATACCTGGTTTGGTTTACAGAGCACTGACAGGACCAATTTAACATTTAATTATCGCTGAGAATTGGATCACAAAGGAGATACCGTGCCCATGGGTACGGCGTGGCTGGTGGCTTTGCAAACGGCATCCTACCTGAGAGGAAAGGAGCCGGCATCTCGATTGTCCTGACCCTCCCCAACACAATAACTGCAAAGTGATTAATGGAGTTTGAATGGGAGCTTTGGTTACACCAAAAGACAACCGTACACCTCCGGAGTGGTTTAATTAACAGCTAACACTTCAAATTAGCCTGTAGTTGCTACAGTAATTACCCGTTCCAATGAGTGTGTAGGGAAAATGGGTTTGTTAGATATTACGTGGAACTGTAAGTTGGAATCGATCATTTTGGTTACGGTCAGCACGGCTAAAGCTTAGAAACCTTATGCAGCTTCAGAAGGATGCACCACAAAAAAAATCCCATAGAGTAATGTGCACGGCATGAAGAAAAACATACTGTTCATGCATATCGCACCCGTCAGTCAGTCTATGGATGTCTACGAAGAGATTAAAAGAACATACACACTCTATGGGAAGTCTCATGTCAAGGGTCAATCTCACAGGTTCCAGCGTCACCTCCAAATGTAAGTGAAGAACCTCATCGTTGTAGAAACAGGTCATTAGACGAAGCAAAATGGCAAAACGCAAAAGGAACGATGTTTGCAAAAGCTCGTTCCTTACAGAAACCAGCTCTGGGAGAAGAAGTCCATTCTTCTGCTCTTTCTTGTTGGGGTTGGGTTTTGGTTTGCTTTTGATCCCCTGCAGATGACTGAGAACAGGCGACTAGAAATTGTTCGGGAGAAATCCAAGAAACAGTCCTACACCAGAGAGCACCAACTCCTGCCATCAGAAGTTCAGAAAAGTAATTTTGAAGACTTGACGCCAGTGTCAACTATTAAAAAATAGAAAAGTTATTATATGGCACTGCCCCCTCCTCCTCTGCCTCTTAGTTACCTTTAGAGGTTATAAGACCAACACCGTGGCATGGACTGCTCTTTTCACTTCCTAAAGAAGCAGCTCCTACCAGACACTGGGAAAACTAAGAATATTTTCTTATGCAGGGCCTGATCCAGATACCATTCAAATCAGCTGGAGAATGACATCTATCACAAACTTGATGTTTTATTATCAGTCCAAACTAATAGAGAAGCCATGAGATTAATAACCATCATAAGAACAACTTTCTGCAAAACAAAAAATATTTTAAAAGTATAAATTTAAAAATATTGACCAAGTGTTTATTGAAAAAATAGAAATATATATATTCATAACTCAGGCTGATAACTCTCTATATAAAATTTTTATCGATTTCACCAAAAAAGGAAGAAATCTCCAGGAAGGATGGAGAAAAGAAAACACCAACTTTCACATCTCCTCTGAAAAAAAAGATATATTCCAGCAAGAGATGTGGTGTGGTAGAAAGCAGTGTAGGAGCTCCGAGGAAGAGGGAAACAGAGGAAGAAATGTGGAAGCTGGAGAGGGAGAAGGTGTCCCCCGCCCCGGCGCAGGGCCAGCGCCAGAGGGAGGACGCAGCTGACGTCCTCCCAGTGAACGCGCACCAGCACGCGACGCAGAGAGGTTGGCTTAAAGCTACCGTGTGTCGCGGGAGATTCAACCACCGCGTCGTCTGGAACGTTCCCATTGGGGA
Source organism: Syrrhaptes paradoxus (assembly GCA_013400615.1). Lineage (NCBI taxonomy): Eukaryota > Metazoa > Chordata > Aves > Pterocliformes > Pteroclidae > Syrrhaptes > Syrrhaptes paradoxus. The sequence continues at coordinate 10,938 of VZTO01026076.1, forward strand.
AAAGGAATTTCAGTCTCTCCCTTGGCATTCCCACCGGAGTTCACCATTCTGAGCCCCCCACATCCATCGCAACGAACAGCTCCTAAGCAAGGCTGGCACAGGCGTGTCAAATATTTTATTAACCTTGACTATTAACCACGGCCCCAGACACTCAAAGCCCTGAAAGGACCCGAGTCCTTTAGCGTAACTTTGTCTCTGCTCTGAAAACCGAGTGTCCCCGTCGGGGAGCGCGGCAAAGGCAGCTGCCCAGCGCCGTGGCAGAAGTTGGGTTATTCTGGGGAATAAGAAAGCCGGTGTGAGAGCAAGCGTGAGCTCTGCTTGAACAAAGCCCTCCAGCTAAGCCAGAAAAAACTTCGGATGGACTGCGGAGTACGGCGTGCGCATCCCTTGTGCTCCAGAAAATAAAAATCAATATCACGGAAAAGTAGAATAGGGCTTTGGGGGAACTGCCAGCTCCTCGGTATGTAAGAAGGGGTTCTTCAAGGAAAGCAAATTAAAAAATGAAAGCGTCAGAAGCAGCTGCTCTGTGTTTTAAAAAGGAAAAAAAAAAAAAGTAGCCGAATTTCACATTGCCTGCTTTGTTCTTCCTGAGGTCTACTGCAAAGAAAATCAGAGAGGAAGCCTAAGATGCTTTGGCTCAAACCTCTTTATAGAAGAAACCACAGCCCATCCTAATACTAATAATATTAATATTATTTAATGCCAAAAATTTCATGCACTGAATAGAGTGAGTTTCTACTCCGTTCAAAAGCAAACCAAACAAAACCGACCAAACAGAACAGCCACGAGCTTCTTAATAAACAGCTGAGATGCAAACAAAAAATTTCTCCCCCTTTTAACTTGTGAAGAGGAACAATTTTATATCCTCCCTGAGAGAAATTTTACCTGAGAGCACAGCGGGGAGCCACGTCCCTTGCTGTGACTGTGGTGTAATTTCTTCCAGGACACGGAAAAAACTAACTTCAGGTTTCAACACGCAGGCACTTGAGAAAAACAGCAATTTCCGACTGTTTTTTTAATTTTTAATTGTAAAACATTTGCTCGTGTACAAGAAGCACAGAGCAAGTATGCAGGGATCCCACATCTATCTCAAGCCCTGCAGCAGCCTCCTGCGCCGAAGATCCCGCTTCCCATCNGAGTATGCAGAGATCCCACATCCATCTCAAGCACCTTTTCCTAACATACACAGTAACTTTTTACTCCAGAAAACTCAAAATATAAAGGCAGCCTCTTCCTAGAAGCAAAAATTCATTAAAAATTATCATATCACGCTGCTAATGCTGATGCCAAAAAGCCCTGCAGCAGCCTCCCGCGCCGAAGATCCCGCTTCCCATCTCTTCGCTCTGCCCACCAGGATATATTTCTCCCCCCAACAGCCACGGAAACAATTTCTAATCAATAAGATATTCCTTGGCAAGACCAAATGATTCAAGGGAAAGCCCTGACCTGCCTGCTATGCCAATGAGTCAGTCCCTTCCCTCCCTGGAAATATAACCACCATCAGCAGATATGACAAAGTGACATATGGCCAGCGCCGTCCCATCAGCCACGTGGCCGCGGGACGCGGGGAAGCAATGCTCCCTCCAGCCCAGGGAACAGAGGTGGAGGAGCTCAGCTGCGGCTTTGTCCAGCTCTGTGCCGAAAGCCCCAAGGACGGGGACCCCCCGCCACGTTACAGCATCGTCTTACTTGCAAAGAGGTTTCTCCTCATGTCCAGTGTGACCTGCCCAAGAGGCAACCTGAGGCCACCAAGTGAAAATAAAAGTATTTCAGGTCCCTTCCCCTGGATGAGTTTCCTTCTGCTTCACGCCTTGGCGTGTATTCATCATACACATTTGAAAACATCATAATTTCACCCGACGAGAACGGCAACACTGTCCCGTTTCCCCGTATCCGCACCGGCTCGCCCGCAGCACCGCAGAGGACGTCCTCCAGACATCCTCCTCACTCCACGCACAGAGTGACACCCACGAGAGGTCTCTGGGACCCAAGCAGAGTATTTCCTAATGCACACGAAGAATCCCTACGTTTCTTGAGTTAAAAAATCAACATGCAAAGCTACCGTTGCGGGAAGCAGCACCTTCAGATGTCAGGGCGCTGAACGAGTCCAAACTGAACATTTTTTCCTGCCCTACGAGAAATAACCCAGAGCAGAACGCCTGTGCCAGTGTCGCGCAAGACGAACACCATTCCCTACGCGTTACACATTGCAGAACAACATGCCCGTCACCAGCTGCAAACTATATGCAGCAAATCACCCACAGATTTGGTTTACTGGTAATTTTTTAAATTTTTCTCCCCCCCTCTCTTTTTTTCCTGGTGCTGCCGCTGTCTGCCGTGCTCCGGGTCAGGCTCCGGCAGTTGGAGGACAGCATCATCACGTACTCTGATGGCCATCTAAAGAAAGAGATTCAAATTGTTCCCAGGAAATAAACACTTTGACAGTTGTTGCTTTCTGCAATAGACAGAGACATTAGCCTGGCGCTCTGGCTGTTCAGACAGGAAATCCAAAGTGCACAGCAGTCGTAAAAAGGAGCTTTTATGGGGCTGCGCGAGTTCGAACAGCAATCTACGCCAACCTCCCCTCTATCCAAAATCCCATTACGGATGCTTGAGTGCTGACTGCAAAATGATTTGTTGCTAAACTAGAAAAAAACACCCCAAAAAATCGCTGGTATCTAAATTTTAAACTTTTCAAAAGAGCAAAATCGACACTAGGAGCCGCATAAAGAAAACGTCAAACAGCAAAATGTCTCGCTTCGCCCATCTCCGCCTGAGAGCGGCGGGTTTGGCACCTGAGCCTGCGCGCAGCAGAATGAATCCCTCACCTCTCGTGTGCTGTAACCCACAACCACGTCCATCTGCTGCCACTCAAACCAGTCTTCCCTTCCCCACTGCAGCGAAGCATCCAGGGTCAACCTTTGAAACCGGACCACAAGTCGTTCTCCTTGTGCCCATCCCATGACAGCTCAGTCCCCGTTCCTCGAGAGACCCGTACAGACAGCAAGGACCGGAGACAGAGGCTGCTCAGCCCCGAGGCTGCTGGAGGAGTTTGCGGTGGCACCAGCACCAGGTCACCGCCCCGACCCAGATGGGATGCAGACACGGTGATGGATTTCAGCTGCTGGCTTTAAATCAGCTGAAAGGACAAAAGACAGGCATTACCTGACACAGCATCTGAGGAAGAAATTTAGGAAGAAATTTGAAGCAGAACGGGCCAAAAGGTATGTCACGTCCTATGGTGACAGCAATTTAGATGCTAACACGTCTCCACGAGGAGACCTAAAGTGGGATTTTCTGCATTATCAAACCATTTGTTCATGAGAGATGTACTCAGGACACTCTCAGCTGAAAAACCAGAGCTGTTCAGTAACTCAGAACGGTGCCAAGGAGCCAAAGTTTTTCAGGTATTCCCTGTAAGAGCGTTCGCTTCCAATCCTGGTTCAGTTCCAAGCAGAAAGCCTGCTCCTGGGGAGTAGAAACACCGTGAGGTCGGTGACTCTGCTCAATCACAACCGGACTGTGGAGGTACCATCGCGATGAGCAACGTGCTGGAAACAATTTGTGCATTTGCTGCTCTGGTACCGCTCCTCGCCATCATCACTGGAGCAGCTGGGGTGATGCACGGGGAAGGGGGTTATACACCGGAGCTGGGTATGGCTAGCCAAGCCGCAGGGTGATCAGCAGATATCCCAGCAGTCAACCTTTAGCATTTGGAGGGAGCATTTTCAGAGGATCTGGGGTGAAAAGAAATAAAAAAAAAACCAACATCGGCATCGCTGGTGCTGTTGCACCCACTGGTCTGCACAGAGCCGAAGGGGAGAGTCGGAAACACAAAGTGGCTGCAAAAAAGGATTCCTACATAAATACACGTTCTTCTGCCCCGATCCCCCGTCTACGAGCAAAAGCACTATTTTAAGAAGTTTTCTATGTTAGGGAACACTCTGTGCCCATAAGCTGGGCTGTGGCAAACTCCACCAACTCCCCAGGACGCAGGGTGTTATTTGTAACCCAGGAACAGATAGCATCGCCCGCGTCGGAGCGAGCTGCAAAGCAAGCTGCACTGTGCTCCCGCACCGCCTCGCTCACCGCTAACAAGAGCAAACTCCGATTTTTAGGATTACTGCTCGCTTCATCTCCCGAGCCACGGGCCATGCAATGCAAACAAACCAACTTTAATTTAAGAATCACCCGGTTTCTAATTAAACAGCCATAGGCAGCTGGCTGGATACATTTTAATCAGTTTCAATAACCTATTGATTGTATACTGAAGCTTAAAAATTAAAAGTTAAAAGATGACCGGGGAATTGTCCCATCTCAGAAGAACAGCAGAACCCTCGGTAAATAACTCCTCCTCTAACCATCAGCTAAATGAACACTTCAATACCGCAGCACAAAGTCTTCTGCAAAATTACTTTAACTAACAAGCAGAAATTTATCAGCTTCAGCCAAAATCAATGCTGAAATCAATTTGAACACTGGTTGTGTCTAAAGGGGCTCGTTGGCAATTTAGGGAAATTACAGCATGTAAATGCCTGTGCTTTAATTGAACAGTTTCATCAACCAGGCTGTGATTGCTGTCCGTTCATTTATTTACTTTCGCTGCAGCTACCGTTCCGCAAAGGGATGGTTTTTGTCAGACTTGAAGGAGCCACTTTATCTTCATTTTATGCACTTTTGTGCATAAGAGATTTTACGAGGCAGGCAAGCGATAGCCGGGGTCAAAAGGAACAAAGTGAGCAGCAATTGCCGGTTGGTCTTGTTTAAACCTCAACAATCATCTGCAGAGTTGCGGTGGGTGTTTGACTGACCCACCTCTTACTGTCCCAACGCTTCTCAGTGGGACTGAAAATAAAAGGAACCAAGAGAATCAGAAAACAAACGTACTCCAGGGAAGGAAATAAAGGCAAACGCCTCCCCAACCCCAACACACAGGGAGATGCAACTTGCAGACTTCACATGGCCACAGATTTGTTTTAACACCAAAGAAAGCGTTGAACCTGCCCCTATCTCCTTTTTTTCAGAGCTGCAGCACACGTCAGGCTGGGATGAGTGATGTGCATCAAACATATTCAGAAGCTTCCCCGGAAAGCAGAACACAACCGACGCTGTGTGGGTCTGCTGGCAGCTGGGAACTGCAGAGACGGGCTCGGTCCTGCCTCCGTCGCGGCTTCGCTACCTTGGGAAAATCATTTCCTCCTCTGTCTGCTTTACCCTCTGCCATGTGCAGAGGATGACATTAGCATCCTCTGCGAAAGGGCCAAAAAAATAAAAATCAGTGAATTTAAAGAGGGTCAAATTATTGTCAGTGTATTGAACACTCGTCCAGAAAAGCCAGAGCTCCCCAAGCCAAGGCTGACCTCCAGCCTCTCCATCACCACCGCAGCAAACGGAGCTGGATCCCTTCCCCTCACACAGCTGAATCTCTCCAGCTTCCTCTCTCTAGAACCGACACCGCTTTTCCCTGCGAACGCTAGAGGATGGGCAATACCCTCGCAAGGCACGATTTGCAGGCTGTCTCCAGGAGATACCAACCTCCCAGCTGCCTGCCCTGTGCCACGTCCAACGTGCTGATGGGACACCCCAAGGCTGGCTCCAATGGAGATAAGGAAACGGGCACATGCTGGAACATAGAGCTCAACCCAACAGCAAAATTGCTCGAGGAAATTATTCAAACAAAAGAAGCTGCTGCATTTATCGGCGTTTTCCCAGCTATACAGTTCTTCTGGGCGGTGCAGCATCAACAGCATCTTCTTCCCCAACTACTCAACTCAAAGTGAAGCCGTCTGGTTCAACAGCTCTCTGCCAAGATGACAACGGCTTCTCCCTTTGCATGCCCCTCTCCTGCATGCCAGGTAACTCCACAAATTAATTACGGCGTCGTTGGGACTTTACGTCTCCTCTAACAGAATCCAAAGATCTATAAACCATACACAACATTAAAAAAAAAAAAAAAATTCCAGGCACACAGGTGGCTATCCCATCCCCTAGAGTTCCTTCAACATCTCACTTCTCAGCAGCTACAACCGCAAAGCAAAAAGTCTAGAGAACATGAAATAAGAGAAAAATATTCTTTCTGTTTGTACATAAAGGAAGGAAATAGTGACACTTTAGATATGCCACATGGGACAGGCTTTGCAGAGTAATTACTTGCCAGAGATAAATATCTCTACTCTACTTTAGGAAAAAGGTGCAACCTGACCGACACAGCCTCTCAGGCTCCAAAAGACGCAGCACAGACGCACGTACTTTGTACGTCTTTTGGACCTACATGATTTTTTTCCAAAAAAAGCAATGTCAGTAAATACCATAGTTGTATTTTTCTTCTGCTGTGATGTAGCCCAAACCGTGCATTCTCCATCCTACCAGCTTCTATAAAATAGATCAAAAATTAGAAAAATCTTTTGCAGAGCTGGAAGGTGTAAAAGTCTGAGGGCCCCCTTCTTGGGAAAGGTGCAAATCCCCATGAAATAACACCAGCTGAGAGTTTCCAAAAATTCACAGAATTGGGCTTAGGGCACTCCAGAGAAAGCAGAAATCCCAGTTAAGGATGTAAACCACCTACAGTGACCGGCAACCAGAAGAGAAAGACAGGAGGGTGCTTTCAGTCATTGCTACGGCAGATTTCATCAGTTTGGGATTATTTGCATGCTCTCACATATTTTTGAAAATACCAGCAATCAGAAAACGAGAATAATTAACTGGTTTTGGCGTATCTTACTCTACAATCGTTATCGTTCCTTAATTAAGAAAACCGTGCATCAAAAAGGAAGGGAAAAATAAGAAGTCAACAACGCTAAAAGCCCTTCTTTTCAGACCAGGAAAAACATTTAGATTCAGCAAGTTCTCCCTAGAAATATTGCTATAAAGTATTGATTTTTTTTACCAGGCTCAATTGACTGAAAAGTTGTTTGTATAGCAATATTGGCCAAGCCAATATACTGGAACAATTTTGCTACACACAGTAATCAACTGTATTTCTAAAGTATAATTATACTGACATAAAAATAAAGCTAAGATACCTCTTCTCCGAGCAATAAAGCAGTTGCAGCTGTAAAGAACCCAAATAAATGAAATATATTTTCTAACTAAACATAGCGTCTTCCAAAGAGAAGAAAACCCACCTCTCTTCTCCCCCCCTCAAGCCAAGGTTAGCATGAGAAGTGATCAATACTTCAATCTCAATAAACTATTTCAATAGGAGTTAATTCACGGGGAAAGAGAGGTTGAAAATTTTTGCTCAGCGACCTGCGACACGCTATCTTGTTTGCTGAATGCTGATAATATATCATTGCCATAATGGATATGACTTAGTATAAAGAGCTAAAAAGAAAGAAAAAAAAATAGCACATAGACACGCTCGTTCTTTAGATTCAGGTCAATACTACACCCAGCCTCTTCTGAAACAAACCGACAGCACGCAATGCTGGAAGAGGAAAACAGCCAAACGCCGGCGATTCATTTTATTTGACAAATGTTCATTGATTTCCTGGAATAAAATATATGTGGGCTGCTATCTATGGCTAGTGCCATCCAGCTACCTGTAAGTATTCCATTTTGCAATCCCGTACTGGCCGGCGTAGCACAGCTGCTCCTCCGGCGAGGGAGAACAGGTTCCCCTTCCGAAGGGGTGATTGCTCCAAGGTAGGAAGGGCTGTGGTTTACATTCATAGAATCATTCAGGTTGGAAAAGACCTCAAGGATCATCAAGTCCAACCCAACACCACCCAACCCACTAACCCATGTCCCCAAGCACCACATCCACACGTTTCTTGACCCCCTCCAGGGATGGTGACTCCACCACCTCCCTGGGCAGCCTATTCCAATGCCTGATCACTCTTCAGTGAAGACATTTTTCCTAATCTCCAACCTAAACCTCCCCTGATGCAACTTGAGGCCGTTTCCTCTTGTCCCATCACTTGTTCCTTTAGAGCAGAGCCCAGCACCCCCCTCCCTGCACCCTCCTTTCAGCAGCTGTAGAGAGTGATGAGGTCTCCTCTCAGCCTCCTCTTCTCCAGACTGAACCTCCCCAGCTCCCTCAGCCGCTCCTCGTCAGCCCTGTGCTCCAGACCCTTCCCCAGCTTTGTTGCCCTTCTCTGGACTCGCTCCAGCCCCTCAATGTCCTTCTTGTGGTTCTTCTTCCTCAGGCTTTGGCCACTGTCAGACACAGGATGAAGGGGAGGGACCTTGGGTAGGACCTGGTATGGCCACGCTCATGCCGCTGCTGATTTCGCGGTGCTACCTCCCTATTTCAGCTCCTTCTCTACAGAAAATGACCCAGAAGTGGGTTACGATGACACACACGGGTTTTCTCACTCTCTGGGACATTCCTTGTCCTTAACTGTGCCCCATGTGCCTTCCCCAGGGACGTGGCCCTCCTCTGTGATGCTGCTCCCACCAACACCCACTCCCGGAGCCTCCCTCGGTACGCGGGGAAGGGAAGCAACCTTCCTGAAACCAGAAAACACCAAAAGCCACTGACAGAGCTGTAAAGTTCAACACTCCCTCTCAAATCTTTCTTATTATAAAGGGAGAAAACACCAGACTGTTTCTGCAAGTTTCTTGGTCTAGGAACATCTCTTCAGAAGATCCTGTCAACCTGGTTCTTGAAGAGTCCATTCAGAGATGGGATTTGTTCCCTTAAGGCTTGGGAAGCCCATTTTCATTAAACCTGCTGCAAGGAGAGTCATTTTGCAACGTTGGCAGCCAATTAGAAACGAAACTAAATGCACCGTAGCTTTTAAAACATTAAAAAAAAAAAAAAAGATGTTAATATCAAAGTTAAAATGTCTAAGGTATAAACAAAATCATAATGGGATGCTGGGTTACTGTATATGGTAAATAGCTCTCTGGAGGAAACCTTTATTGCTCCCTCAGGGCTTTCTTACAAAGTATGGATTTCTTAATTCCTAGCGGAATATTTTTCATACCCCACTGCAGACTATTAAGTACCAGATATTACATTATGTAGTTTAAACTTTGCACTATGCATGAGAAAGACTTTCCTGTCGAAAAAACTATCTCTCCGCTATTATCATCTTTACAATATTAAAATTAATACTGGCTGCAGGGTATAAGCTTCACTACCAAAATTTGGGGGAGTTTAGCACTTAATGTATTCATCAGCCTGGGTGTGAAGGGAGGGGAGTAGCTGCGACAGCGAATGGGGTATTTACGGATTTGGAACTGCGGGAGAAAGGCAGAGGAATGGAGTCATCGCGTCCCACTGATGTCATCCTCAGTCCTGGGCGAGCAAAGGGTGTGGTGAGGCAGCAAGAATAACGGCATCGCAAATACCGACGGCAATTCATTCTGCTCCAGGACATTTCAAGTCCCACTTGTGAACCATTAACTTGTTACCCAGGAGGGATTCAGAGCTAAGTATTAAAAAGATAATAAAAATGCACCAGCCCTCCCGGCACCCAAGAGCAGACACCTTGTAAATATGTAAAGAGAACTCTTTAAAAGTTGATATTAAGAATTTCTTCTATCATCTTTTCTGCATAGCAGCAACGGCCCGCTTACATCTCAATGCAAATACGAAGGGGTGGAAGGAAAAAAAGAGCACTGTTCCATTTTATTTTCAAAAAAATTTAAGTGGAATTCAACACTCACTTGTAGACGGTGCCTCCATTGCCGTGACCGAGGATGTCTCGATACCGTATGTCTTGTTCATTCATCTCCACAAGAAAGAAAGAAAAACAAAAGAGATGTCATGCCGTGGATGGAAATGTCAAGGAAAAGCAACTCTAGGCCATAAACAACAAGCAGTCTGGGTCATTTCAAGTTCAGCTGCAAGAACGAGAAGATCAATACAACATTTGCTGTCCAATTTATAAAAGACGATACCAAGGGACAAAGTGATGGAAAGTTTAATGACAATTTGTTTGCCTGGGTCATTTCATTAAAGTTTGATAAAAGGTGTCAAAATGGAATGATATAATATAGCTGAAGAGGGTCAGGTCACAGCTACTGATAGGAAAAGGGTCTCCAGAACAGCACATAACCAAAGCCAAAGTTGGAGGTGAATGGAAACAATCCAACAGAAAACTGGCACCTTAAGTACGGCGAGAAAAAGTTTATGATTTATTCCGCAATTGGCATAATCGATACTAATTGAGCGCCAGTTCTGCCAGTAGGATTGCTTAATTCATATAGCTTATAACTAAAGAAAATATTCTGGAAAAAAAAATAAGTCTTGAAGGGCTATCCAATAAAAATATTTTTTTCCTTGAAATACACAACTAATTGCTTGCCTCAATCTTTCTGTTCCCTGGGACAACTCTCCAGGTGTGATGACATCCTCAGATATTCAAGCAGAAGCCTGATACAAGCACCGTCCATTGCAAATGCTGGAATTTGGGACCTTTCCCAAATTTACAAAAGCTTCTTACACCTCCCCTTGCTGGATGAACAACTGAAATGCAAAACTACAGTTCAACCTTCTCCTGTGCAAACAGTTATACTGATCCTCCACAGCTAAACCAACTATTAAAAAAAAAAAAATCACTACAGGTGTTTTTGGAACGCATGTGTGTATTTGAAATGAAATATTCCAACGAGGGTAACTCCTGGGCTGCGTGCATTTGCTATTCCAAAAAGATCTCCTCCATTGCCTGGAAGCAGTAAACGTCTGGGCAAATCCCCTTTTTTAAAGATATTTCCCTAGGAATTCATTACCAAATTATTAATTTGTTTCTGTTAACTATTTATATTTGAGGGGATACCAAGTTAAACATTTTCCATGAGTTGGCGTGGCTGCTTTAACATTTTTGTGTGTTAGAAAGCATCAAAAAAACCTAAATGATACGTCTGGTCACCGATGTGACCATGGAAGCACATCTGAAATACCTTCAAATTATGTTTCAAGTACAACCAGCACCATGGCAAGAGCCACGCAGAGCTCGTGTGAACTATAACCCATCTGTATTTATCCAACGTCTGAAACAGGTTTTACAATTCCGCAGGGACACGTGGTCCCCAGTTGCCCGGCCGTGTTTCAGCATCCCCGTCCGTACCACGTCAGTGAGGATGGGAGGAACGTTGTCCCTGGCTTCAACCAGAACACGTCAGAGACGGTAACAAGCTGGAATGCCCTAAAGAGTCAACACTCGGCATGGCTTACCAACAGAAAACAGCAAATTGATTTAAAATAATATGTTTTAAGGATAGAAATGATGAACTCCAAAATTTGTGTTCGTTCCTTTCACCGCCTGAACAAAGGATGCTTGTTTCTCATAGGAAACACTTTTCCTCTACGAGTTTCTTCCAGTGAGGTCAAAACCTCCGGGTTCTGAGAAAATCTGAAAGACTTCAAAGCAGAAGTTGACTCTACATTGTTCCCCCTTTGCAGTGAAACCTGAGCCAAACACCTCCAGAGGGGATGAAATGGCCCATTCAAGTATCAAGGTTTATGATGAAAATGAAAATTGATTTTACTACTTTTTAGTAGTAGCAGAAAATTCACTTTACTACTAATAAACTATCTTGCTTATTGCATCAAGCAAAAATTGCAAAAAAAGAGGGGAAAAAAAAAAGACATCTCCTAAGGAACAACGATTCACAAATGGATTTTAAAATATGTAAAGAATCTCTACCAGATCCCTTTAAATATCATTTTTCTTGGACCGCAGTGCTCGTTAATTTAAAGCACACAGTGTGCTTAAGGAGTTCCGCTCTCCTAAGCCAGAGGACTTGAATCCTCCAATTTTTGAGGCAACAAACATCCCTCTCCTGCTTTCCCAGCAATGTTCATTTAAACAAAACTCTGCAGAGAAATCAAACCAATCCACAAAGCTACGAACACACTCGTATCTCTGCTTCTTAGGGGGGAAAAAAGAAGATTTTTTTCGTAGTTACACAAGTAACAAATTGAGCAGAACTGGAGATATAAAGTGTATTTGCTTTTCTCCTGCTTTCTGCTAAAAGGATTTTCCCCACGCCATTCCCAGCGCTCGGAGCAGCTCCATCCTCTGCCGGGGCACCGCTCGCGCCCGCTCCAGCCCAGCACCCGTCCTCGTCAGCGTGTGCGGAGAGCAGCCGGAAATCAGGGTGAAGTGGGAGGACTGGGGCGAAATGGGAGGACTGGGGCGAAATGGGAGGACTGGGGGTGAAANTCGCGCCCGCTCCAGCCCAGCACCCGCCTCGTCTCCGTGCGCGGAGAGCAGCCAGAAATCAGGGTGAAGCGGGAGGACTGGGGCGAAATGGGAGGACTGGGGTGGAGCAAGACGCCGCCAGCAACCGATAGAGAGATAAAGCATGATTTACTGGCTCCAATAAAGATGCCAAAAAACATGCGGTGATTTATTTATTTTACTGGGAAAAGGGGATTCTCAATCATAAAACGATAACATAATAACAAGGGACTCGACAGGATGGGCTGGAATATTAAACCTGCAAACCCAAGTCCGATTGGATGCCAATATCACCAGAATTAATGAAAAAGTGAAAAATTTCAATTACGGATCAGCAAACAAAACATCCCTTGCTTATACCCGCTGTTTTGGAAAGAAATCAGCGCCTACCTCTTGTAAATCATTAAAACCAAAATGCTCAATTAATCCTTATTTTATATATGGAGGTCTAGCAGAGGCAAAGTCCTAGAGCCACAGCTTGGCTTTCCGACTCGAAGCAATAACGGTTTCAGAAAGCGGTCACACTCTATGAGCAGACAATTGAAGAGATTTAGTAAATCCCCCTTTATAGAGCAGAGACTAATCGGAAAACACAAGCCAGTCAAATGTTTCTTATGAACTGTTGACACTATATCAATGCCGAATCAATCGGTGGCATTTACTCTGAGTGACAGAAAAGAAATAAATATTTATATCGCATCACCTATATCAATGAACCTCGGCAGAAAGCTATTTCTAACCTGTCAATATTTGATTATCTTGAAGAATCGTGTCCCCTTCTTGTAATGATTAATATGAATTCCTTATTAAACCTCAATGGAAACTACTAGAGGAATATCATTAGGAATGCCTGAAAGCATCAACTGCCAAAAAAGAATAAAAAATAAGAACCCAGCCCGTATTTAAGTAATGATAAGTGTGACTGAATCCCCCGAAAGCGGGAAAAAAAGTTACAACTAGAAACCTATTTCCAGCTATGGATCTGTGACCAAACGCCGCATAACAAAAAGCATTTTGTCTCAACAGAAAGCAGCGCAACTCTTATCACAGCCGGGCAAATAAAACAGTATTAAAACTTATTTTGAATTTTTTTTTAAGTGGGTTCAAGTAATATTTTTTTTAATATCATTGGAAGAGTTTCGCTTCCTTTCTATCTTTCTAAAATGTGGCTATGCAGGAAAAAAAACTGTAACAGTCTATCGCAGGGTACACAAAATACTGATTTTTTTATTCCTTAGAATAAATAAAATGCCAAATCCAGCTTGTGGCCTCGGTCACATTCAGCAATTCCACTTCAAAAGAAATCAGTAATATTGGAGTAATTATCAACTTCAATTTAGAAGATCAGAAGCATGCTGCTGGCACTTATACAATTTTAAAAACTCTATTTTTTAGCCAGAATTTTGAAGCATTAACACAGCCGCCTGGGAGGAATCTGTCCATAGGAAACTCTGCACTAAGGCACGCTGACAAGCTTAAGAAGACATTATTTCCAAGCTGTATTCAAAGGATTCAGTGCCAAATAGGCAAGGTTGCAATCCTGGGCTGTTCAACTCGCATTTTCGAGGGGCACCCTCATCTATTAGAGCGCAACGTTACAGGTGATACCGAAGGACAAGCGCCAAGACCAGCCTTTATCTTCTTGACACGCTCAACTACAACTACTTGATTCATGAAATGCCAATGAGGCTTGGAGAGGTCATTGTGTGAAGGCACTGAATACGCATCTGAGATAATTAAGATTTCAGCCTTCGGAACACGGAGGGGAAGTGAACAGCAGTTAAGAAAATCAATAAGAGTCTTTTATTTGCAGTGACACAGATGTCTCAGTCAATAGAGCCTAATAGGCAAGCTTGATCGCAACGGACAGGCGCCTGCCTCCAAGGCTGTCAGAGGGCTCTCGCTATGACAAACATTAAAACATATTTATGTTGCTGCTGAAGAAGCTGGGATTCTTTTAAGGCAGTTGAATTTAACGGTGTATATTTAATGTCATTACGCTACCGCGAGCCCGCCCATACGTTCAGCTCAAAAGCGGTACGAAACGATCGTTCTGTTCGTCCAGGACATCCTCTTGTCCATCAATTGCTCCATTAAACCTTTCACTTCTGGGTGCCAGAATCTGAATGCCTGGAGCAGGAGGAGAAAGTAACAAGACAGCTTTCTGGGGATTTTTTTTAATTTTAGTTTGTCCTTTTTTTTAAAAAAAAAAAAATCTACAACATAACGTGATTCCAAATAATACAGAGCAGTTCCTTGCAGGAACCTGCTAAATATTTAAGTACCTACTGCCTTAAAAAATCCGAAGGTCATTCTAACTGAGCAGTTGACTTAGTTATTCAAAATTGATTAACTTTCTTCCCTGAAATGGTGGCAGCAGCGCAACACGTGTGAGGTACTTCAATCTATTTGGAGCTAGACCTGATTAGCACATTCTGAGAAACGGGCAGCAAATTGCTCTGCCAATCAAAGGAAATCGGGACACAGAGCTCGTTCGTATCAGGGAGGTTTTCGTGGTCCCTCCAGGTCTGTATTGAAAGAACACATCACAGCTAAGGGAGCAGGGAGCATCTCCCCACCTAGCTGTGCTGTGCCAGCCGGGGCAGAGTTAGGCAGGAACGAGACGTGCGTGTAGCCAGGACTCAATCCAGCACACCTACCTGGCCGTTTGCCAGTATTTTCTTCAGCTCTGCAGAGGACTTTTTTAAGCTGAAAAAAAAAAAAGAGGCAATTATTTTTGATGACTGTACCATTTCGCTCTATAAAACAAAGTGGAACCATGAGAAACAAGAAGCCACCAGGTTAAGTTCATGGTTGCATATTCTGAACAGATTTAATCTGAGCAACGTTGAATGATGTTCTGCGTAGCTACCCCCCAAACCGCAGGCAGCAGAAATGGAGAAGCAACGAACATTTACGAAAATCAATATATTTTTCACCTTTACAAACTAGCTTTTTCAGATACGTGCCTACCCTTTGAGCTACAATCTACAGTTTGTCAGTTCAAAGAAGAAAAAGAAAAAAGGAAACACTCATACACCAGGTGTTTCAAAAAACAAGAGGAAAATAAGGTTCACATCGAGTTTTCAGGTGCTTCATCTTGTAAAACTCCTTAAAGGCAGCTCCCTGCCACCGTCCCTGTGCTTGTCCAAGATAAACTACTCCTGGGGCAGTAGTCTTACAAAATAACCCAGAGTATATTTTTTTTCTAGTAAAAGAACTTCATCAAACCACAGCTATCAGCTTGGTGTGTTTTGGAAAATGATTAACGGCATAAAAATACTTCCACCCGCTCGCAAAATCCTGCTTCACCTCCTTTCCCGACAAACTCTGCTCCTTGTACACAACACACCGCCTGGGCAGATGGGTATCTGCAAAACTTCATCTCAAAGAGACATTCTGCTCTTATTACTGAAGTTAAAAAAAAAAGTACAAAATAATATATTCTTGAAAGGCACGTGCACGTGTCTTGATCACAGATCATTATTAACGAGAGCAGCGACAGCACAGATTTCATATTTGGTGCCTTTGTTCTTTAATAGGCCTCTTGTTCCCACGACTGCTTTAAAGAAAAAATGAAGTTTTCCAAGGAAACATAAGTTGATCTTGTCATCTTTCATGACTAACAATTTGTGAACATGAAACAAAGAGAGACTTTCAATTACTTCAAAAACAAAACTCATCGTGCAGAAGGTTTCGGGAAAGGAACGGCAATTAACCACCAAATAAGGTGACAAGAATCTTCTAGAAGCCTCATTTTCAAGGCACTTGAAGAATGAGCTCAAAGCACAGGAAGTGCTGAAAGCCAAAGCACAACAGCAACAGAAAACTGCTTTATTTAGTTCAGTGGTACGACAGATCGGGAGGAGGACTGAAATCCAGATTTTTTTTTTTTCTTTGAAGAATCTTGGACAGGATATTCCCCATCGCAATACCCAGCAAATCTTCCCCAAGGGATGGGGACAAAATCTGCCAGAGGAGATTGACACAGAATATTGACTTTCTTTTTTTTTTTATCTCTACAATTAGCAAAGGCACTAACGGGAGCTTCAAAACTGGTTTTAGTGGTATCTGAATGGGGTTACCCACCGGAGCACAACGGCATCCTCCCCGTCCAGGGATAACCACGTCCCACTGCTCAAGTCCATCTCTGCCAATTTTTTTCAAAATGATCTCAGAGAGCTGATGCACGGATAAATGGAATATTATATCCTTATTAGAATAATAGAATAATTTAGGTTGGAAGGGGCCTCCGGAGATTTCTGTTCCCACGTTTCTAACATGCTCTTATACAAAGAAGCAGCAGCAGCCAGATTTTTCTTATTTCCTTTTAAGAATACACAATTTTTTGTGGGTTGGTTTGTTTTAACATCAGTATTGAGTGCAACGCTTTCCTGTAACACTTCATGTAATAAAAGGGACTTTACGCTCCAGTATTTAAAAACAGATCTCTGGGAAAAAGAGAGAGTGATCCCAATCTAGGATCTTAACGCGGGGTTTGAAATCACGACTGGAAGCCAAAAAGAAAACAAGAGAGGTGGACTCCAAAACTTTCTTGAAACTGGGTGAAACAAGGCACCTGAGCCGTTCGGATTTAAAAAAAAAAAATCTTGTCTCACAGCAAGAAACCTACTGAATTGAGTATTAAATTTTAAAATCAAAGAATCCTGGAATGAGATAGGCAATAAAGACCCAAACACACAGCCCTCGCCATGGACGGTGATTATCAGACCAACTAAAACAAACGAGCTCCCCCACACGCTGTATTTCAACACTTCCTAAAGGACAAAGCCACCTGAACCACCCAGCAAAGAATTCCTTCTCGTGGCAGAAAACACTCCTCCTGAACAAGACCCACGACTCAAGGCAATTCCATCCTCCCCACTCTGCTCCCTCCATGCCCAGTAGTTGATAAAGTTATCCAACACCAAGCTTATCGTTGGAAACGGCCGCACACGAGGTTCCATTTTGTTTCAATAAAAGAAAACAAACCAAAACATCCGCTCCCGGTCCTGACTCTTACCTATTGCTTGGAAGGGAATCCGCGACCGCCGAACTATTATTAGCAGCCCCCGCTCGCGTATTTACCTGCAGGCAGGGAAAGGATCTTTATCAGTCGTTTGTGAGCAGAGGACACTATTCTAATTAACCTGTAATTTGCCACGAATTCCTCATTTCACTAGGAAGGTTAATTAGCTTGTTGCTAGGCATGCCGATGGTTGAGGTCTTGCCTGTATGTAGGTTAGCAGGCTACACATTCCCGGACTACATCATCTTTACATCTTAAATGCTTCGTTAAATAATAAAGAAAAATGAGATGTCCACCATTTATTCTCATTTTAGAAACTAAACTATCATTTAATATATTTGTAGTCTTCTGTAGGTATGATTACAGAAGCCAAACCTGAATTAATCCAGCCACCTAAAAGAATGTCATCGTGGTGCCCCCACGCTTTGGTAAATTACGGAAATCCGAAGAGCATGGTGGGGTTTTTTTAAACTCCTTGGATTAATAGCCAACATTAGTCAATAAACAGAGTATTAAAATTTAGGAACCTTATTAACAGAGGTTAAAAACAAAAAGGCAATTCCATGTTTAATAAAACTGTGCATTTAGATACCGCAGCCAACACCCAGCAGATGAATCCTTCTCCCACCCTCATAAAAAAAAAATAAAAAAATTAAAAAACGATCTGCTTGTCAGAGCTCAAGAAAGTGCAGTTTTATTTGACATTTCAATAAGTGGAACACAGCATTACAAATCCATCTAACTTTACTGAAACAATTATTGAAATTCGTACCTTCAGGCCATGTATGTTCCGTTTCCCAGGAGGCTTGCAGGCTGGAACAGTAATTGACTAAATTGTAGAACACATCAGGGCCATTTACAAATTTGCTCAAAATGAATCTTTTAAAAAGAAATGAGGGTGACACCAAAATTAGCAGAGAGAAATGATTGAAAAGTGCCTCACAAGACCCAGAGTGGGAATTACGAGCCAGGATTTTTAACTTGCAGGAGTGAGCATTTATAAATGCTAAGAGCTTTCTGACACCATGTAATATAAATTCTAATTTCTGCTTAAACCACATCAAAACCCAGAGAACTGTTGGCTTAAATGATCAGATTCTTTTGGTAATTCAAATTAAAACCCTCTGTCACTATATTTTCACACGCTGTATTTTTTTTTTTCCCGGCATTTAACAGGAATATTTGTGAGATGTAAAGGAACCAGCTGCCGCGCGTCGTGAATTAGTCACATTGTCAAACGCAGAGATTTGGTTTTAAACCTGGAAAAAACATCTTGGGGGAAACGGCAGCAAAGTCTCAAGCAACCAAACCGTGGATAAATGCAACATTCGGACAGAAATGTCCAAACGGGGCATCTTAGGATGATGTCTAGCTTTACAGCTGCTCGAGGAGAAAATATTTTCCTCCAGCCTCCGGAACCAGATCTTGCCTTGTTCTTCCAGGGGGTGCTTCTGGCAAATGTCAAAGCCACAAAGGCTTCCAGGTACATGTCCCCGACCGTTCCCATTTTAAGAGTAGAGTGCCCTACAAAGGGTACGGCAAAGGGCCTGTCACCGGTGATGGATTGTCTGAGGAGGGATGAATTTGATTTTTCTCTTTCTCTGATGCACGCGCCTTGCGCTTCCATTTTTGATGGGAGGAAACAAAACTATTTATTAGTCAGAAGGACACAGATGATAGTTATTAAACACCTCGGTTAGGGCCAGGCCACCCGCCTTTAAACGACATCAGAACGTGGATCTTAAAGAAGAAAAATATTATGATACCGTGGGCATTAAAAAAACCCCAGAAAAACAACAAACTATTCTAAACTACATAGAAGCATATTCTATTTTTTTCCAGTAAAATCAAAATTTTGAACAAGATACGAAAAGAATAATTTTTAAAATTTTAGAATAATCTTAATTTAAGAATAATTTTAAATTATATATATTTGAATGGTATATTGCATACCACAGAGGGCATATATATAACATAGGCAGGAGATGTATATATGTATATGAAGAAGGCAATTTGGAAAGATGAAACAGCAGCTCAGCTCTGAAGCAGCTCAGGGGTGAGCCACCCACGAGGAAACACCCAGCAGACATGGGCACAGTTGAGCCCATGGTGAAAATGGGGGGATAACAAATGGGGACTGGATCCTCAGCAGCCCGGGGATGAATTCTGAACCTGAACAGTCCAATATTATCTTTGGATACAAAGCACACAGAGAAGGAGCCAGCAGCAGGAATCCACTTGGCTGGTTCTTCAGGAATGACCCAAAAGGAGAATCTCGAAGGAGGTTCAACCCGATTCGTAACCACAAACCGTCCCTTTAAGCACTCAATTTCGAAGAGTTTGCTCAAGGGAAAAGCCACCCGACGGCTCTGCACCCCCAAGATGGGTTTCCCACCTATCGCATCACCCAACGCATGGGTTTCCCCAAGCCCAGCCTTTCATTTCTAGGAAGCGGTGGTCAGTGTTGTCAGCCAGAGCGTCCATCAGCACACTTCCACAGACAGCCCCGGGAGAAAGGCTGGGACCCCCACGCGTCAGCCTGGGAGGAGGCAAGGGGGCAGAAGGCAGCTTCCCCCGTCACAGCACTCGTCCCACGAGAACGCATCTCGGCGGCTGATCGCTCTGGAGTTCTGCAGCTCGAATTAAAAAAAAAAAAAAAAAAAAAATCTCCATATTCCCCTTGAATTCAAGTCTCTTTTCCATAGGAGGGCAGGAAGCTACCAGGAAACCCTCCTTTCGAGCCCTGATTAGCATGTGCTGGAGCAGGCTGTTGGTTAATTGCCCAATTCCAACTTCAGAGAGTTGTAAGTAACGGAAGCCTGGAATGTGTAATTGGGAAACTCAGAGTATGATTATTTGTATAATATCAGTTAAGTGAGAAGAGTTTAATTTTTAATTATTCCAATTAATTTATTGCTGGGAGATTTACTTGGAGAATTTAAACCTTATCCGTTTCGTCAATTAAGAATCAGAGATTCAGTGACTGGATACTGAGAGCATCCGAATTACAAGCATCTTCATCTTTTTTTAACCATTATTTTTGTTCAGAGAGAGCCGTGCATTCCCAAAAACATAAATAGCTGCCTACAGATTTATTTTTTTTTCAGGATGTAGATGACCTATTTTTTAACCGCCTCAGCCCACAGAACTGATGACATCTTTCCCTGTTCAGGAGAACGATTAGAGTACCGGCGATCATTTTGATACCACTACTGAGTGCCCAAGTCTGAAATAAAATATGTCACAGAGCTTCTGTGATGGGGATGTTCCCATTTTCAAAATGAACAACGACAGCCCCATTCCCTACGTCTGTTAGACTGATTCATGATATTAAAAGATCTGAACAAAACCCAATTTTCCTAAGCATCCAAAACTTAAGTTATTCAGCTGCTTTGGTTTGAATACACGCAGAGCCATCCCCAACGAGTTTTTTAAATGTACATAAACACGTACTACGCAAACTGAATCTTGTTAGCCGAATTTATTCCGGTAAATTAGCTATTTTAGATGCAATAAATGTAGTTTTCCCTACACTCCCCACAAGAATGAATTCTTCTTTCCAAATTAAGAGGTAAACGTCATGTTATGTGCATTCAACCCCCCCGAAAACATAACTGTTGATGAAGCAGTTCACTGATATCATGGCTGTTGATTAGAATTTGTTAAGCGTTACCTCTCGGATATATCTGCAGAGGCTCGATTAACTGTCCATTTACTTGCTGTTCCATTACCGTGGAGTAATACTGCAAAGAGATTAAAGAAAGAGATTAAAGAAGGAAATTACTCAGGAATGTACGAACAGTAGTAAGGGCACTTATGGATTGTTTAATCCAATGTTTTTTGGTTTTTTTGGGATTTTTTTTTGTTAATTGCTATAGTACGTATCAGCTGCCTTAGCATTTCCCATGTTCAGGCAATAACGTGTCGCAGAGGAACAGAAGCGATGGGCTGCAGATGCCCAGCACAGGGATGTGCCATCGGCTCAGCTAAGCAAGTTTCGAGCCCACCTGAAACCTGGGAACGCTTCAGAAGAGCGAGGAAATGCAACATTTCCAGCCAACGCAGCAGTTGCCACACCTGGAGGAGCCGGGAAAACCAGCCAAACGTGGAAACAAAGCAACGCCGTAAATCGAGTCCAAAACCCGCGCAATTAGGAAAACTCCAAGGGAGAAAGAAATCCGGACACCATCCAAGGATACGTAACGCTGAAGCACATCAGGGCGGTCGGGGCCGCGTCCCGCCCGAGCGGAGATGTCGTGTGTTCCCCCAGCGTACGGATTTAATGCACAGGGGTTAGGGAAAACTGCAGACATCCCTGGACCTTGGGATCTACAGGGACTGCCAGGAGCGATCAGGGCAAAGCTTATGGATTAAAAAAAAGGCTAAGAATGGACAAAAAGGAATGTAAAAGAATCTGAGCACACCAAGACCCAAGAAGATGTAAAATACGTAATGCGGTGAGGAAGCCGGAGAAGCGGCATGAGGATGAGGAGCAGCATTAAATAAAGAAATTAAAATTTGGATTCAATGAATCCAAATTGTTACTGGCCCCTCACCACTCCTGAGGAGGGGTGAACACCCAACCAGACAATCCTGGGGCAGGAGATAGACCTCGCTACGAGTTTACCGTCTGTAACCCACACATCTCTCATCGCGACGCGTTAAATACCGAGAGAACATCACAAAGCACGTTCCTTTTCGCAACCGCCCAGCATCTTTGAAGCGAAGGCGCTGGCTGTTGGCCAGCTCTCCGTGGCATAAATCCGCTGATTTTCATGCTAATTCTCACCAGCCGAGTGTGGTCTAAGACTCGAGCGTGTCACTGTTACCAGCGTTCTGTGATACTATTATTCAAACTGGCAAGAATGGATGTCAACAAGAAGAAAAAAAAGAAAAAAAAATTCGAAGTCTCTATGGAATCAAACACACGTATTTCGCTCGCACCAATGGTTTCCCAGAACACAATCATTTTTTACTTCTGCAGCTTAAAAAAGACAAAAGTTGATTAACTACCCAATGGTACCAATATCTTCTGCTCCTCTTATGATGGGATTAAACACGTGAACCGCAGAAAGCAAAGGTTAGCTGGACACCAAAGTCAATTCACCTGCAGGAGTTTTTCACGTCATGGAACAGGAAGAAATTTCCCTTTTTTGTGAAAAAAAAAAAAGTTACAAAGAAAATAGCTGGGGGTTTAAGGATCCCATCCAGATTAGTCTATAAACATAAACCCACACCTTCAATAAACGTGTGAGTGAGGATTTCGCTGTGCTTACACTGAGCAAAGCTATTCCTTACAAAAGCCCCTGCTTCTGAAACGATGGAGAGGTTTTTCAGGAGTCAGGAGGATCCCACAGACTTGTTTTGTATCAGGGGTAATGAATATTATGCCGAATCCTCCCCCATATCCCTTCCTAAAAATATGTCACCAGTACGTCACCAGTATGTCACCAGTACCTCACAGTTACGGAGCTGTGAAAGAATCTCCTGCTCGACTGGGGGCCAAAATTGCTTCAGAAAAATAAACTTTTTAATTAGCATTTTACTATTGGCATTCTATGACCTAAAGACATCTATACACACAATATAAATATATATCACAGACCCTCCAGAATAATAAACTAAAATAAACATGCATGAGAATATATCCTACCCAAAAAAAAAAAAAAAAGAAAAACCCACGGTCCTCTCCCTTACTCAAACAGTGATGACAAGGAAATGAAAGATCAATCATGTAAGCTGTCAACCTTTTGGGACAGCAATAACTGTTAACAAGTAGGCTGGAAAAAATTGTCTGAAAATGACTTGTCCTCCACACACAAGCATTTGAGGTTTCCGTGGAAAATTAAGATGCCAGTGGCTATTTGGAACACGGTGCAGGTATTCTTTTTAATGGGAAATTTGCCAGTTATTGATCCAGAGCATGTACCCCTTGCTTTCAGAAAGCTGCAAGCAACTTTCCAATCAGGGGCTGTCAAAAAAATTACTGCCTTAGTATAGGGACACCAGACAACAGCCAAAGTGCGACTCCAGGGCTGCTCAATGTCTGTCTTTAATTAACTCCAACACACAACAGGAAAATCATTTTATTTACCAGCCCACAATATTTGCATAGGCATTAAAAATAGTATCTAACTCCACAGCTGCCCGAAACACCTTACTGTCAAGTTCAGAAACCAAAAAAACGAAAAATAAGAAGTCGTGCATGATCCAAAAATAGTGTCATACCTGCACGAAAAATCTGTATTCACAGGAAAATATTTTTTTCTTAAAATAAAGAAAATCCTTGCAAACTGTAGGGTGTGTCAAAATTTTGTGTGTCAAAATTCCTAGAAATATTTTAGCAGCTGTTCAGTCCTCCTAATATTTGTTACAGGTGCCAAAAAGACTCGAAAATGAGCACTTTTCTTCCCCAGTATACTCTTCGTGATTACAGTAGCTTCATTCCTTTTCTTGCAGGCTAAGAACATTTGTTTTCTTACGAACACACCCCAAAATGACACCTATAGGATGGTAGAAAGTCAAATCAGCAATGCAACACACATCGAAAACAAGTCGAAAACCGAAGGGGAAAATTTTCAGAGAAGAAAAGCTGCTGAAGCGGAAAGAAGTCATTTACAGACATCCCATAATTTTTAAGGGAAAGCAGAGAGTTGAGCAATCACAACTCTAATGTACTGAAACTTTAACAGTGAGCTTGGAAGCATAGCAAAAAGCTGACCTTACAAAGGCATGATTCATCTTAAAACCGTGCCAGGAAAATTCAAGTTTTCTAGTTTCACGGCAAAAATGGCAAATATTTCCCAAGGAAAACAGAGAAACAAGGAATTCCAGTGGGGAAGCATCACCAGTCATCTAGTGGCGTGAAACAAAACAAAACAAAAAACCCAAACAAGCACAAAACTCCCTTGAGTGCAACAAGATTTTTTTCCCTTTTTTTCCACGCAACTGTCTCATGCTCTTTGATATCAAACTTAAGACAACGGTTTCACCTCCTCGTGCACGTGAAAGGGGTTTATTTAACAAAGGGGTTTATTTAATAAATCCCTCCAGCTCCACAGAGATCAATCACCTGGAACCTGCATTTCTTTCACCCCAGAATTAAGTCACGGGCAATGACTGAGGTGTCTTTGAACCAGGCTCTACGGAGAGATTTCCAGTCGACGAACGGCCACCCCAGCCTTTGGGAGGCAAGAAACAGCACGATCTCTGGAGATATTAAATGGGTCAAAATTTCACCGAGAAAACCTTCCTGGAGCCCTGAAAACACGAGCGTCCTTTATCGGAAACATCGATCGGTGGATGTGCTAAACTCACAACTACGTCATTCTGCCAAACTCTAGAGAATATGTGCCCAAGAGTGTTCCATGAACAGAATCCCAGGATGGTTTGGGTTGGAAAGATCAGCTTGTTCCAACCCCCCTGCCATGGGCAGGGACACCTCCCACCAGCCCAGGTTGCTCAAAGCCTCATCCAGCCTGATGAGGAAGATGAAACTGAACCAAGCCATCATTGACAGGACAAGAGGAAACGGCCTCAAGTTGCACCAGGGGAGGTTCAGGCTGGATAACAGAAAAAGATTCTTCATGGAAAGAGTGATCAGGGATTGGAACAGGCTGCCCAGGGAAGTCACCATCCCTGGAGGGGGTCAAGAAACGTGTCGATGTGGTGCTTGGGGACATGGGTTAGTGGG
Source organism: Syrrhaptes paradoxus (assembly GCA_013400615.1). Taxonomy (NCBI): domain Eukaryota; kingdom Metazoa; phylum Chordata; class Aves; order Pterocliformes; family Pteroclidae; genus Syrrhaptes; species Syrrhaptes paradoxus. Next base: position 35,794 of record VZTO01026076.1, read on the forward strand.
TTGGGTGGTGTTGGGTTGGACTTGCTGATCCTTGAGGTCTTTCCCAACCTGAATGATTCTCTGATCAAGTCCCACCAGAAGCACCTCCCACTGGCACTACCCAGGGCTTAGTTCTGGTTAGTTCCCAGTTCAGACCATTAGCGTAGGGCCAAGTGCAATCCATAAGGAACTAGCATTCCACCTGGCTAAGACAGAAAACACCCATTTGTTATTTTTTTTGCTCACCAATTTCATTTGAAAGGAAATATTAAACGATTTTTTTTTTCACTTACATCCGCAACACGGAAGATACACTGAAAATATATTCAAATTATTTTATTTCAGTAAGTAACTGCATGCTTTATTCCTGCAGACAGATTTTATATTTGTAGGTATCTAGACAAGAGATTTTACACACATCTGTGTATATCAAGGCACACACAGACACACATAGATCTCATATTAAAAACCAGAAAATACGTCTTTAAATCCTCTATGAATATCGAGCCTGAAGCTACAATGAAACTCTTCTGTTAGGAGGGGTGAAACAGTCTCCAGATGAAAGTAGATTTTGAAAAATTTTTAGAGCCCAGGGGTTCATTTTTAATGAGCCGTTACTTTAAGTACTGCATAAAAAATACAAGAAATTGATAGTCCATTTAGCCTGCACCATACCTAATGCAAAAGTCATTAAGAGGCATTATTCTTAATGTTTATGATATGATCAGTAAGTGTACACGTCTTTTTTTTTTTCTAAAGTCAAGCATGTCCATCTATCTCACGTGAGAGAGTTTTTAAACACCTACGCTGAATACAGGAATATTATAGTGTGACCTTAACACGGGAATATTGTGTTGTGAGGGTTAAGGCTTTGATACAAGAAAAAAAATACACAAACACGGAAAAACATGGAAAACATGGAAAATACCCCCATTTGTTATACTGTACCTACATAGGATAGCATGGCTTTCATTTCTTCATCGCTTCTAACAGTAATCCGATCGCCATCCTCATCTTCATCTACAAGAGAAATGAATTGTCTTCAGGAACGATGGAAGAAGGACAGCCAAAATTTTAACACAAAAGGTTTTCACCTGGACTTTCAGAAGACGAAGAATGTATAAGCCAACCATGGATGTAGCCAGGTACTCTGAAATAACGATGCAGAATGACTCCAAACATTAATTAACAAAGACTACAACACCATCTAAAAAGGGGGCACGACCAAAGCGCTCAACACTCTGGTCTCAACAGCTCTTCTACTGCCAGAACCTCTGCAGCAGCCCAGCGCCTTACACACCCCCGCCGACACCCACCAACTCATCCTCTTGACTCAGAAAACAGAGTAAAGCTTCCGAGTGTGCTCCATCCTCCCAGATGGAGTTACGTTCCGGCAGTTTCTTTCATCAGAACTTCATTACTACAAATTTATAAAAAAATATTGTTTTCCTTTCACTGAAACCTTCTGGTCTCACTGCCAACCCTACCCCGACCCATCTGCCCTACGCCAAGTTTCCCCACCTCTCCGCCCCATCCCTGCTGCAGACGCACCAGCATCTCTGCTTCTTCATCACTTCTTTTTTTTTTTTGGTAAAAAAGTGACTTACAAGCAGACACAAACCCACACCATTTAAACAGAGAGATTGAGAGGAAGACAGAAGTTTGCGAACAAGCAGAAGCAGTCTGGGTTTCTGTTCGTAGTGTTAAAACACGAAGATCCGAAGGAGGAGCAGACTTTCAAAAGACACACGGCGGGACTCATCAGGTGCAGCCCTACCAGGGGCTCAGTCCCCACCATCAGCACCAGCCGGTGCCACAATACGCTCCAGTGTCACACGCCAGCGTTGTTCCTCCGCTCCGACGGGAGCAGTGGCCACCCCGTCCTCAACTCCTGCCCCGGTCCTGGGGAAGAGCTCGGACACTCCCACGGGTAGGAGAGCAGCGCCAGGCGAAGGGACGGACCCCTTCCCTCCCAATCCGTCACTAAATGTTCATTTCTTTTTATTGCTCCAGCTTTGGGGAAGGAAGGAAGGAGGGGTTAATGATCTGTCTCCAATTTTTGCATGCTGCAATTTAAATATCTTCCTTAGATACTTGTTAAAAATCCCCAAAACACCACAAAAAAAAAAAACCCACTAAACCACAAAGCACACTTCTGTACAACCCAACTTTAGATTTTTTTTTTTTTTTTTTTTTTATTTTTCTTCTTTTTATTAATTCAT